>JARACY010003235.1:0-34931 GCA_029255725.1 Scrobipalpa atriplicella
AAAACTGTTGACATTATCGTTGAGCTGGATTATATCTCGAGGTCCTGTCATAACGCATTTTATTAATTTTACGGGGAAACAACAAGAAAAGAGTATCAAAATATAACTTAATGATGAAAAGAAATATTGTTGGTTCGATAACTACAAGTTTTGCAAAACAAAACAGCACATTTCACCATTTTTTAAAGGTATGTTTCTCTCCTGAATTTGAAGTCACACTGACGTTGTAGTTTGTTACTTTGGCAAAATTCAAAGTGTCGGTTTAGAGGGGTAAGGAGCTAAAACGCGTCCAGAGGTTGTTTCGTCCAAGGACTTGCCTCTTGCTGCCCTGTAACCAAATATAAGCATACCTCCTTCGGGCAGGCCGCGTGTGAATCTTGACGGTCTTCTTGTAGGCCTTTTCAGGTAATCACTGTATGTATGCTTGTGAACGTGGACATGGTCACGGGAAACTGGCGGGAGTCGATCTGGTGTACAAAGAATAAGTTTGTTAACGCGTTTTAGAGCTTCATAAAACATGACAAGTTTGAAATACCTCGCTTAGGAAGACGCGGGCGAAAACTGCGCGCTCCTTCCCGCGGGGGGGTCCCTGAACGAGATCAGGACGTCTGACTGGCTTGAATGGAAGAAAAATCTTAATAAACTGATCCCATAAGGGCAAGCGAACTGTATAACATAACACGTTGTTTTTAAATAGTGACTGTGAACCTAGTGAGAGTTTTAAAAACTTATATCAAAGTACAGCAAACACGATATATTTTTGTTTTAATGTCTTTGCAGAGTAATTATTTGAGCTTTATGTTATGGTTATGACTTTAGAGTTCTGCCACTTCATATTAATGTCTTTTGAATATTCAAGTCAGTCATTTATTAATAAATAAAAATTTACTCGTCACAATATCATCAATTACATAATTTTAAGTCACATTATATATGATTAGATGAACAAAAATAAAAAGTAGTCGATTTTTTAATTGTGCAACTCAATGAATAAATAAAGGACCAATAAGTTGATTGATAAATAATACGCTGCCTTTTCACTCTTGTTAATTTACCTTTATAACTGGCGGCGGTTCCTTGAACAGTCTAGTGTTCTCCGTGAAGTCCTCCACCCGCAGTGTGGCGGACATGATGATCAGTCGCAGTGGACTGCCTCTCTTTCTTCTTAATGGAACTATACGAGACAGCAAGCCTAGAAGAAAGAAGTAGGTATTTAAAAAAAACGTTCAAAGAACCGACTGCAGTATATTAGAGGGATCCAGGTTTAACCTTTCGAATTGTCTAGGCAGGTTGAAACTTGGGCAGTCTGGTTGTACATATGCTGGGTCGGTCGTATTTCCACAGATGGAGCAGTAAAGTTTGAACATACTGTGACGACCCTTGTATTCAAACTCTTTGTCAAATACTTCTGTCGTCACGTTCACCTATGGTTGGCTGTCAAAACTTCCACGAGAACCCGAAATTCGCCAGCGAAGGCTTGTATGGCGGTCTATCAAGCACAAGGGCCGCGGTTCGAATCTCGCCGGGTGCATCGAGATTTTGATGGGATTTTGTAGAAATTTTATCTGCATTTTTGGAAGCAAATGAGTGAAAGAAACAGAAAATCTAGAGTGAGACGGACGATAAAAAGAGTTGAACAGCGAAATTAAAGGAAGGTTCTGGAATCATGACGAGCGAAATGAATGTCGAAATGACTATCGAAATTGAATGTTCTAGAACAAATTCGAGGGCTATATAAGCCGAGCAACGCCGGTCAGCCGCCAGTCTGACTTCTAAGTTTAAAGTGGTTAAAAAGAAGAAGAAAAGAAAGTGAAAATAAAAAGTGGTAAATAGTAAAAGTACAGTCAGTGTCAAAAGTGTGTAGTGAATACAGTCGCACAAGTAAGTGCTGTGTACGTTGAAGTAGTGTGGACAGTGTGAAACTTTGCGCGACAACGGAAGTTTGTGAGTGTCGGACGCCGGGACTTTGCTGGTCTGAAGACTGAAATTCACGCCATTAGTCAACCTACGCTGGGCGCTGTCGTATAATTTCTTCCAATCCCGTAACTCAAGCCCGCATCGTCTGTGACGAAACGTCGAGCACGTAACAATACTATGGAGCACAACCTGGGAAACATCGCGGTGGAAAAAAAAACAATGGCGGAAAACAACATGGCTGTCACACTTTTGTGTGTGTAAAGTCGAATATGTCCAAAACAACAACAAAGTGGGACCCAGAATTCTTTTCGGAACCTGGGTGACTAGATTACATAATATAAAAACTTACCCAGCAGTATGTCTGTGTATACGGATCGTTCGTGAGCTTCATCTATGATCACCACTGAATACTTTGACAGCAGAAAGTCTGATTGGATCTCTTTTAGCAGAACACTGAGGATGCACAATTAAAATTGTACAGCATTAGAAGTTTAAAATTCAAAATCAGGAATCTACCATAATATTCAATGGCAGCAATTCGTATTTGCAAAAATCACGACTTAAGTCTATACATGTAATTTCTATTATGAGAGAACAGAAAGGGACGACAACAATTTTAGGTCTTTACCGAATCGATAGCATTGTTGAAGAATACTTAGTATCTTATCTTATCTTAGTAGAATATTGAAAAGAGTAAGGCCTAAATAATTGAGAAGATCTCCAAGCTTACCGTCAGTCATGAACTTGATCTTGTGTCCTTGGAGACGTTTCCCTCGAACCGCATCAAGTACGACACCTCCTTACTCGTCAGCCCTAGCTCATACCTGGAAACATTAAAAAGTTATTTATAAATTTGAATAACTGTTTCGTGTTTCGAATACTTCATGTGAAAAAAAATTGGCTGTCTGTAAATTGTCTAGTGTGATGATAATTTTACAGGATAACGTCATAAGAAAACATTGATGCGTCTCAAGCCGAACACTTAGGGCAGCCGGCGTTCATCGATTTGCAAAACGTTATCACGTCAAAAATACTCTCCTTGACTTGACTCTCCAACTCCATTTAAATGGTCTTTGGAGCAACTGAAAAAGTAGAGTGTGGATCGAAAGTATTGAATATCCTACTTGCACAAAGACTGCAAAAGAAAACTTACCCAACACGTCCGGCCATAGCTACTGTAGCCACTCTCCTCGGTTCCGTCACCGCCACCATCTTGTTTTGTGTGTATCCCGCCTCGTACAGAAACTGCGGGAGCTGGGTCGTCTTACCACTACCTGTACGTACAAATACATGGAAACATTGAAGATTAACTATGGAATGTTAATACCATTTATTGTTTTGCTAAATGCTATCAAAATCCATTCAGCTTCTTAGTTCTTTTTACAAAATTGATTTTCGACGTACGACCCGATAAACCCTGTTGTCAGTTTTTAAACCGCCTAATAGACCACTGACATGATTTGTGTAAAACCACTATCAACGACGGCGACCGGGACCGACGACGGCATAACATGCACGAGGCGCGGAGTCATTTTTCTCGACAATCAAAATCTCAATTGATAAATGACTTTGTATTCAATAACACACGACCTCTAGATTGAGTGCCAAATCTTAGACCACTAGACCAAAAAGGCAGTTAACAATAGCAGTATTAATAGTAATCCTGAACATAAACATCACAATTTTCACTCACCGGTTTCTCCAGCAACTATAAGAAACTCATTCTCATTGACCAGCTCCATAATCCTCTGCTCTTCCCCCAGAATGGGCAGTTTCAACCTTGCTACCTGTACCTTAGGGTCTCTTTTCACTTGCACATGCACTGTTGGATGCTCTAGCACTGGCTTTTGACTTCTTTTACTTCTTCTGTTATTGTTCTTGATTGGTCTTTAGCATCTCTAGATACTTTTGTTCCAACATTATCTTTATTTGAATCTTTTTTGTCAGTTTTAGTAGTGTCTGTTTTAGAAATGTCTTCTATAGTTTTAGTAGCTTTTTTGTTACTTTTTTCTACTGGTTTAGTTACTTCTTCAACTTCTGTTATGTCTGCCTTATCAATACCATTTTGACTAGAATTCTCGACAATTTCTGGTTCATCATCACCATCATTATAATCATCATCAGTATCTGAGCTATCATTTTCATCAGATGATGATTCTTCAAGGCCTACTACATTAGGATCATATTTGGTTTTTTCTTTTTATCTCCACTCTCCATTTTTAACAGGCGTAGGCGCTTTTTGGCTCCTGTAATAAGATTTTTTTTAATTTAGAACTGCAAATAAAGATAATGTTGGAACAAAAGTATCTAGAGATGCTAAAGACCAATCAAGAACAATAACAGAAGAAGTAAAAGAAGTCAAAAAGCCAGTGCTAGAGCATCCAACAGTGCATGTGCAAGTGAAAGAGACCCTAAGGTACAGGTAGCAAGGTTGAAACTGCCCATTCTGGGGGAAGAGCAGAGATTATGGAGCTGGTCAATGAGAATGAGTTTCTTATAGTTGCTGGAGAAACCGGTGAGTGAAAATTGTGATGTTTATGTTCAGGATTACTATTAATACTGCTATTGTTAACTGCCTTTTTGGTCTAGTGGTCTAAGATTTGGGCACTCAATCTAGAGGTCGTGTGTTATATGAATACAAAGTCATTTATCAATTGAGATTATGATTGTCGAGAAAAATGACTCCGCGCCTCGTGCATGTTATGCCGTCGTCGGTCCCGGTCGCCGTCGTTGATAGTGGTTTTTACACAAATCATGTCAGTGGTCTATTAGGCGGTTTAAAAACTGACAACAGGGTTTATCGGGTCGTACGTCGAAATCAATTTTGTAAAAAGAACTAAGAAGCTGAATGGATTTTGATAGCATTTAGCAAAACAATAAATGGTATTAACATTCCATAGTTAATCTTCAATGTTTCCATGTATTTGTACGTACAGGTAGTGGTAAGACGACCCAGCTCCCGCAGTTTCTGTACGAGGCGGGATACACACAAAACAAGATGGTGGCGGTGACGGAACCGAGGAGAGTGGCTACAGTAGCTATGGCCGGACGTGTTGGGTAAGTTTTCTTTTGCAGTCTTTGTGCAAGTAGGATATTCAATACTTTCGATCCACACTCTACTTTTTCAGTTGCTCCAAAGACCATTTAAATGGAGTTGGAGAGTCAAGTCAAGGAGAGTATTTTTGACGTGATAACGTTTTGCAAATCGATGAACGCCGGCTGCCCTAAGTGTTCGGCTTGAGACGCATCAATGTTTTCTTATGACGTTATCCTGTAAAATTATCATCACACTAGACAATTTACAGACAGCCAATTTTTTTTCACATGAAGTATTTCGAAACACGAAAACAGTTATTCAAATTTATAAATAACTTTTTAATGTTTCCAGGTATGAGCTAGGGCTGACGAGTAAGGAGGTGTCGTACTTGATGCGGTTCGAGGGAAACGTCTCCAAGGACACCAAGATCAAGTTCATGACTGACGGTAAGCTTGGAGATCTTTCTCAATTATTTAGGCTTACTCTTTTTCAATATTCTACTAAGATAAGATAAGATACTAAGTATTCTTCAACAATGCTATCGATTCGGTAAAGACCTAAAATTGTTGTCGTCCCTTTCTGTTCTCTCATAATAGAAAATTACATGTATAGACTTAAGTCGTGATTTTTGCAAATACGAATTGCTGCCATTGAATATTATGGTAGATTTCCTGATTTTGAATTTTAAACTTCTAAATGCTGTACAATTTTAATTGTGCATCCTCAGGTGTTCTGCTAAAAGAGATCCAATCAGACTTTCTGCTGTCAAAGTATTCAGTGGTGATCATAGATGAAGCTCACGAACGATCCGTATACACAGACATACTGCTGGGTAAGTTTTTATATTATGTAATCTAGGTCACCCAGGTTCCGAAAAGAATTCTGGGTCCCACTTTGTTGTTGTTTTGGACATATTCGACTTTACACACACAAAAGTGTGACAGCCATGTTGTTTTCCGCCATTGTTTTTTTTTCCACCGCGATGTTTCCCAGGTTGTGCTCCATAGTATTGTTACGTGCTCGACGTTTCGTCACAGACGATGCGGGCTTGAGTTACGGGATTGGAAGAAATTATACGACAGCGCCCACGTAGGTTGACTAATGGCGTGATTTCAGTCTTCAGACCAGCAAAGTCCCGGCGTCCGACACTCACAAACTTCCGTTGTCGCGCAAAGTTTCACACTGTCCACACTACTTCAACGTACACAGCACTTACTTGTGCGACTGTATTCACTACACACTTTTGACACTGACTGTACTTTTACTATTTACCACTTTTTATTTTCACTTTCTTTTTCTTCTTCTTTTTACCACTTTAAACTTAGAAGTCAGAACTGGCGGCTGACCGGCGTTGCTCGGCTTATATAGCCCTCGAATTTGTTCTAGAACATTCAATTTCGATAGTCATTTCGACATTCATTTCGCTCGTCATGATTCCAGAACCTTCCTTTAATTTCGCTGTTCAACTCTTTTTATCGTCCGTCTCACTCTAGATTTTCTGTTTCTTTCACTCATTTGCTTCCAGAAAATGCCAGATAAAATTTCTACAAAATTCCATCAAAATCTCGATGCACCCGGCGAGATTCGAACCGCGGCCCTTGTGCTTGATAGACCGCCATACAAGCCTTCGCTGGCGAATTTCGGGTTCTCGTGGAAGTTTTGACAGCCAACCATAGGTGACGTGACGACAGAGTATTTGACAAAGAGTTTGAATACAAGGGTCGTCACAGTATGTTCAAACTTTACTGCTCCATCTGTGAAATACGACCGACCCAGCATATGTACAACCAGACTGCCAAGTTTCAACCTGCCTAGACAATTCGAAAGGTTAAACCTGGATCCCCTCTAATATACTGCAGTCGGTTCTTTTGAACGTTTTTTTTAAATACCTACTTCTTTCTTCTAGGCTTGCTGTCTCGTATAGTTCCATTAAGAAGAAAGAGAGGCAGTCCACTGCGACTGATCATCATGTCCGCCACACTGCGGGTGGAGGACTTCACGGAGAACACTAGACTGTTCAAGGAACCGCCGCCAGTTATAAAGGTAAATTAACAAGAGTGAAAAGGCAGCGTATTTATTTATCAATCAACTTATTGGTCTTTATTTATTCATTGAGTTGCACAATTAAAAAATCGACTACTTTTTATTTTTGTTCATCTAATCATATATAATGTGACTTAAAATTATGTAATTGATGAATATTGTGACGAGTAAATTTTTATTTATTAATAAATGACTGACTTGAATATTCAAAAGACATTAATATGAAGTGGCAGAACTCTAAAGTCATAACCATAACATAAAGCTCAAAATAATTACTCTGCAAAGACATTAAAACAAAAATAAATCGTGTTGCTGTACTTTGATATAAGTTTTTAAAACTCTCACTAGTTCACATCACTATTTAAAAACAACGTGTTATGTTATACAGTTCGCTTGCCCTTATGGGATCAGTTTATTAAGATTTTTCTTCCATTCAAGCCAGTCAGACGTCCTGATCTCGTTCAGGGACCCCCCCGCGGGAAGGAGCGCGCAGTTTCGCCCGCGTCTTCCTAAGCGAGGTATTTCAAACTTGTCATGTTTTATGAAGCTCTAAAACGCGTTAACAAACTTATTCTTTGTACAACCAGATCGACTCCCGCCAGTTTCCCGTGACCATTCACTTCAACAAGCATACATACAGTGATTACCTGAAAGAGGCCTACAAGAAGACCGTCAAGATTCACACGCGGCTGCCCGAAGGAGGGATGCTTATATTTGTTACAGGGCAGCAAGAGGCAAGTCCTTGGACGAAACAACCTCTGGACGCGTTTTACTCCTTACCCCTCTAAACCGACACTTTGAAATTTTGCCAAAGTAAACAAACTACAACGTCAGTGTGACTTCAAATTCAGGAGAGGAAACATACCTTTAAAAATGGTGAAATGTGCTGTTTTGTTTTGCAAAACTTGTAGTTATCGAACCAACAATATTTCTTTTCATCATTAAGTTATATTTTGATACTCTTTTCTTGTTGTTTCCCCGTAAAATTAATAAAATGCGTTATGACAGGACCGAATTATACATCCCTGTAACAAAGTCCACAGTTTAAAATGCATGCCAACCAAAATGTTGACATTCTCTAATGAGTCGGATTATATCTCGAGGTCCCCGCCAATTGCATTGCCCATTCATTCTGTGTCATCCTACTGTAATCTCTCACTCTAACTATAACCCGATTTTTTTGGAAGGGTTAAAATATAAGCAGATATGTTAAGTAGCCAGTACTTATTGTATTTGTTTGGCTGTTATGTGTCGTTACCTCCCTCCCCCCCAATTTTGGTTGTTTACATTTTCTATGCGTTTCGCGTCCAGAGGTTGTTTCGTCCAAGGGTAAGACACATAAAATTCAAAAAAAAGTACGTCAAAATCGTCGTTTCATTTTGTCACCGTTCACCCTTATCGCATCTTACCCGAAAACCGGTAGAGTCTGTCTAGTGAGTCGTTGCACACGGAAATGGCGCTAATTTTAAAAATATTTCACATGTAAACACAGAAAAACTACAATAAAACTATTTTGATACTTTTTTTTTGTATGTAAATATCAAAATAAATTTTTTTGCATAAAAGTATCAAAACAGTTTTATTGTAGTTTTTCTGTGTTTACATTGAAATTTTTTTTTAATTGGCGCCATTTCCGTGTGCAACGACTGTCTAGTGAGTCGTCCAAGGCAACGACTCACTAGACAGACTCTAAAACACTTGGTTTGATCGTCTAACTTGCCATTACTCTTCCCAAGTCTGACGCTTGTTGTATTTCATCGATGTGTGGGAATTCCAGTGCCATTATCGTATCTGTCTTGGTCTACAGTCTAAATTCTAAACTAAAGGAAATTTTGTCGTATACAGGGTGTTAATTTAATTGCGTGCCATAGCTTAGGGGGTGTTTCAGTAACGTTAAAGGAGCCCATAATAAAAAAAAAAAAATTCCAACTCTAAAATCAAATACCATAAAGTCTTTATGATTCTTAAGAGCTGCGTCTGGCTCTCGCGCTATAACCGAGCCCGCGCGAGTCGCTATCACTGGTCGATGTGACTCGCGCGTCGCGCGGGATTGGTTATAGCGCGAGAGCTAGACGCAGCTCTGGGAATCATTATAAATACCTACCGACTTTCGATTTTTTATTTTTTGAGTTGGTTTTTTTAAATATTTTTTGCACGCTCCTTTTACGTTATTGAAACACCCTCTAAGCTATGGCACGCAATTAAATTAACACCCTGTATTTCACTTGTGTACTCCAGGTTCGCTACCTAGTCAGAAAGCTGAAGGCCGCGTTTCCCTACCGCCAGGACGTGGACTACTCCAAACTGATCACTAACAAGAAACCAGTCACTGAGGCTGATGCTGCGCTGGATTCAGAGCCCGATGACATCGAGTCGGATGATGATGAGGTGATTTATGTATTTTGGTTTTTATCTAATCTAAATTAAAGTATTCGATGTTTCTATAAAATGTACCTTTGATGATAAATAAGTTGTTCTGTTCTGAATCTTGAATTAGACTTCTCCGAAATTTGTTTCTAAATCGTGTTGTTTTTATAGAAATCATCATAATTAAAATCCTAAAAAATATATAGTACAAATAAACGTTTGATCTAGTAACTTTTATGGATAAAAACACAATATTTAACATTTGACTCGATAAAAATAGATGAGAAGTCACATCGATTTTGAGAGTATTTAAGTTTTATGAGACTTGGGGGAACGCTTGTTGCTACTGCTGAAGCACTACCAGCCTACACGCTATTTGACTACTAGTCAAATCAGCAACTTTTTATGAAATGTCAAAAACGATATTTTGTATTAAAATACAGGCTTATGACGTCACTGGCTTGTAAATATTGACTACTCAAATCAATAACTTCTATATTTTTAACTTGATTATTAAATCGAAATATGCATTTGTTTTTAAATGATGAATGAGATCCACAGTATTTTAGCCATCAGTTTTAAGGTATAAACGTTTTTAATTTTTTTAGCCACCCAGTCAACATGCCATTATAATTTTATAATTCTGACTTTCCCATATAAAATGTTCACCTCAACCAGTCAATTTGTATGGGAAAGCCAAAATTTAAGCTCACTTTTTTATAGCTTTTAGCTATTGGACCTGTCTAAGTCTAATCATTGCTATAATTTTAGGTAGAGAAAGAAATGAAACGCGCTCGCAAAGCGCGGCGTAAGGCGAAACAGAAGAAGAGGACCTTACCTAAAATCAACCTCGATGACTACGACATGCCGGCTGACGATGGACAAGCTGATTTAGTTGGTAGTGATGACGATACCGAGGGACATTTGAGTGACTCAGGTATGTGATTGTAGCGATAGGTGGCGTTACAACAAGAAACATGAGTTCTGAAACGCGGTATCGAAGTTTTCCCAGCGATCTGCAGGTGTAATTCGGTCCCGGTCACAACAACTGACCAGATGGGTAGCTACTCTTTTCTCATTCGGTCAACTTATTATTTAATTCCCAAATGATGATTGAAGTAATAATGATGATTACGATTTGCCGGATGATGATGGACAAGCTGATTGAGTTGGTAGTGACGATGACAGTGAGGTACATTTGAGTGATTCAGGAATGTAAGAACAGTGCGAGACAGATTGTGGATTAAGTAGGGAACGAGGCGGCCATCTTGGATTACAGCCACAAAAGACACAATTTTCTTTATGATTTTTGAATAAAGCTGTGTTTATAATTATAACCCCAGAAAACATATACAACGTGTAACAGAAAGGGTATATGCATCGAGAAATGTGTGAATCTACCCATGAAACTGAACAACTTTCCCTAAGGAACATAGTCGAAATACGAAAAAAAAAATTTGACTTCCCATACTAAATGCGCTATCAGCTGATGCATTTTGTACGGAAGGTCAAAATTTATTTTTCGTTTTTTGACCTATGTGCCTTAGGGAAAGTTGTTCAGTTTCATGGGTAGATTCACACACTTCTCGATGCATATACCCTTTCTGTTACACGTTGTATAGCTACTTGTCACCTAGTATAATTATATTACTCCATGTTGTTACCTAAATTGTTTGTCATCATAAAAAATGTATGGTAGTTTAGCCTAAGTATAAAATCTTGTACTAACTCCTTAATTCATTATTTTCTGTCAGATGGCGAGGAAGACCTCCTCTCCCCCGAGATCAAATCCTGCCGCCAGCCACTCTGGGTCCTTCCCCTGTACTCCATGCTGAGTAGCACTAAACAAGCGAGGGTGTTCGGGAACATACCAGTCGGGGCTAGACTGTGTGTGGTCAGTACGGACGTGGCTGAGACTTCCCTCACCATACCCAATGTCAAGTATGTCGTTGACACTGGCAAGAAGAAGATGAAGTGAGTACACATACTAATAGCTGTTATTACAAATACAATACAAATATACTTTATACTACACCTATTCGGAAAGTATAAGTTCTTACTTGAAAAAAGGGAAGAAATTACATAAATCCAAGCGAACGAATATGCGGGCGGCAACAATATATGGGATTTACTTTCTCCCCTAGGGGAGAAAGTATTTTCTCCCCTCCTTTATTTTTTTTAAATTCATAATTCAAGACTAGAAACACGCGGATGCCAAAAAAACAAAAAGTTTGTATCTCGAAGCCCACAAAATGATACTGGCCACTTACATTTTTTGGCAGTATGTGCTTTGTTTCATTTGCCTCTTTTATATTTTCAAGTAAAAAATATGGCAAAATCAACATGTCCGCGCCAATTCTTTTTCGTTCTTTGATTATTTTGACTTATTTAATGTAAATTAAGTGTTTAGTGTTTTCGATCTTATGTGTAACTGTATTAATATGTGTTTTGTTTGTTTATGTTCTGTTCGAATGGATGATGACACTTCAAATGTTCTTAAGATATTTTCTCATGTAAGTGATATCATTCTTTATCTTACAAGGACTTTTAATTATATTTTCCTCATAGGTGTAGTATAAAGCACTATGTATAACTCGGAAGAAAATGCGATTCCCAACTCGTGTGTATTGAGCCCCTCAGCTGCGCTTCGGGCCTCAAACTACACCCTCGTAGGAATCGGTCATGTTCTCCCCTCGATAAACAATGTACTATTACTGCACAAAAAGCACAGAAATTACAAATTGATTACACAGAGAAGTAGTACAATTGGCGGCCTTATTGCTAAGGTAGCAATATCTTCTAGGCAACCAGGCAGTAGGAGACAGTGGAATAGAAAATATTTATTTTTCATCACTAAACGACAAACAAGTGATAATCATGGTTATAAAGCACACGAATATTCACGGAGGGTTTTTTTCTTGTCGTGTGGGGTTCGAGTCGATCTACCTGAAGAAACTTGGTGTCAGTTTTTAAACCGCCTAGAAACACAGCTAATAGGTCTGTGACATGGTTTGAGTAACGGCCATTATCAGGTGTACATCGCAGGCCGCCGCTGGGCGCCCGGAAAAGCCTTATACTTGTGTACCTGTGAATACTTGTGTACCTGTGTATACTTGTGTACTTATGTATACTTGTGTACCTGTGTATACTTGTGTAGGTACCTGTGTATAGTTGTGTACCTGTGTATACTTGTGTACCTATGTATACTTGTGTACCTGTGTATACTTGTGTAGGTACCTGTGTATAGTTGTGTACCTGTGTCATAATAAAACCTCTTCTTAAAGGCGGGTAAGCCGGACATATCGTGCCCGGAAAAGCCTTATACTTGTATACCATTGTAACATAACAAACCATGGCACACTTAGCATCGTGCCCGGCGTGCCCCAACACTTGCACACAAGCGAAATACGCTATTTGACTACTAGTCAAATCAGAAACTTTTTACGAAATGTCAAAAACGCTTTTTTGTATGAAAATACAGGCTTGTGACGTCACTGGCTTGTAAATATTGACTACTCAAATCAATAACTTCTATATTTTTAACTCGATTATTAAATCTAAATGTGCATTTTTTTCAAATGATGAATGAGACCCAAAGTTATTTTAGCCATCAGTTTTAAGTATAAACGTTTTGAACTTTTTTAGCCACCCAGTCAACATGCTTATTAATGGACGGCAGTGAATCCGCAATACAAGTGGCTGAATTATAACTGCTACGCATTTTTCGTTTTCCATCGACCGACATGCTAAGAAGGAGAAGAATAACATAACCTTCTTCGTACAGAGTATATGACTACGTGACGGGCGCGAGCGCGTGGCGTGTAGTGTGGACGTCACAGGCCGCGGGCGATCAGCGCGCGGGACGAGCCGGGAGGACTGCGCCCGGACACGCTTACCGGCTGTATAGTAGCGCAGTATTTCAACACGATTGCCCGGAACACTATCCACCTGACTTGTGTAGAAGGCCGGTTGATGACTTGGTGTTGCAGATGAAGTGTATGGGCATTGATAAGGTGGGTTTTAAATCTCGAATTTACCATAGCCATAGGCTTTTAATTTTTTAATGTTATTTTATCCAATTTATGTGAATTCTTTGATTTTGATGTAATATGTAATTTTTATTTTATATGGGCCCCGTAGAAGCCTGAAATAAAGATCTATTTATTTATTTTTTTTATTTTTTTTATAGAACGTAATTTTTTTAGAACCGTATGTGATCCTGTGAACTTTTATGGCATGCTATTCCATCGCCTTGGCAACTAAGTAAGCTACATGCTGCGTACTACAGAAAACCGTTCCAACCAACTACAGAATGGCGTTAAACTGATGAATAATTCAATTTTAATTTAATTTTGAAACCTGTAATCGTGAAAAAAAAAGATGTAGTTTAGATGAATGAGTTTACAATATTTTTGTTTAAATTATTAATTTTGGTTTACTAAATCGACTCTTAAAGTAAATCTTGTTTTCATACATACATACATAAAATCACGCCTGTATCCCTAATGGGGTAGGCAGAGCAAAAACGACCTAAACATAGGTTGTTCCGCCACGTCTGACAAGTTTCGAGGGCTAATACAGATGATGATTATGTATATTGCTATAGTGACGGGTTGTCAGCCCATTGCCTAAATTGCAATACACTGAAACCCTCGATTCCCTTAGCTGATTTTTACAGCATGCCCGGGAGGAGATGTAGCTGGCACATTCTACGTTTTTCTATCACTCCCAGTCCAGCATGGAAGTTTTTTGTTTTCGTAGGTGGTAAACTTCCCGTTCCCGACGGCGCCGGACCGGCTGCAGCTGCGGCTGGCCGAGAAGCGACTCGAGGTGCTCGCCTTACTGGAGATACATGAAACCAACAAGAAACACGATCAAGAGGTACTAACATTCCTAATATTAAAACATTCATGATAGGTCAGGTCAAGAGTTGCTTAAACTTGCATCACCATCACAGCTCATATACCTGCGTTTTCACCACTGGGCACCCTGAATTGACGTTCAGACCTTAGTCGACCACATGGGCCCAGAACGGAATGGTCGAATTCACACGCAACCTTTTGAATGTAGAAAGCATGTGTGATGAA
This sequence comes from Scrobipalpa atriplicella, assembly GCA_029255725.1. Taxonomy (NCBI): domain Eukaryota; kingdom Metazoa; phylum Arthropoda; class Insecta; order Lepidoptera; family Gelechiidae; genus Scrobipalpa; species Scrobipalpa atriplicella. The sequence continues at coordinate 14,452 of JARACY010003235.1, forward strand.
TGAAGCGAAAGAAATAGAATCGTGTCGACCAAATTTTTTATTTTATTTTCAGGTGCTAAAAGTGACTCCTTTGGGCAAGGCTGTATCAGCGTTCCCTCTACTACCTCGCTACGGGAAGATGCTCGCTTTGAGCCATCAACAGAACTTACTGCCTTATACTATTGCACTCGTGTCTGCTCTCACTGTACCTGAGGTAATTATTAGTCTATCTAGGGTGTTAGAGTAAACACTAGCCTTCCATCCCTCCCGTTCCGTCCTTCCCGTTTCTCCCGTAATCCCGTCCTTTCCATCCTTCCATTCTCTCCCGTCTCTCCAGTTATTCCTATCCCTCCTGTCGTTCCCACCTATCAATGCCCCCCCGTCTTTCCCGCTCCATCATTCTTTTCTTTCCCAACACCCCCGTCGTTCCCGTCCATCCTGGCCCTTAATTAATTCATTCATTGAATCCCATCCCTGTCACTCCATTATTTTATTCTAAGTTGGATCTACTGTCATGGTATAACTTCCTAATATGTGAATGATATTTCTATCGCCACGTTCAAATCTGCTCTGCAGGTGATGTCAGGTAAAGCCGACTTGTGGCCAGCCACCGGCAACCTGCTCCTGTTGGGTGATCCTGGAGTGTTGTTGCGCGCTGTGGGCGCCGCGGAGTACGCGCACGTCAACGGAGAAGAGGAACTGTTCGCCGCCAAACATGGACTCAGGGAAAAGGTAATGCTAGATATGGAGAGCATTTTGTTCCATAGGTTACAGTAATGAGTGTAGAATGTCATCGGGTGATCGGCTTGAGTGGGGTGCGAGCTTTGAAATCGGGTGATCGGCTTGAGTGGGGTGCGAGCATTGGCAATCGGGTGATCGGCTTGAGTGGGGTGCGAGCTTTGGCAATCGGGTGATCGGCTTGAGTGGGGTGCGAGCTTTGGCGATCGGGTGATCGGCTTGAGTGGGGTGCGAGCTTTGGCAATCGGGTGATCGGCTTGAGTGGGGTGCGAGCTTTGGCAATCGGGTGATCGGCTTGAGTGGGGTGCGAGCTTTGGCAATCGGGTGATCGGCTTGAGTGGGGTGCGAGCTTTGGCAATCGGGTGATCGGCTTGAGTGGGGTGCGAGCTTTGGCAATCGGGGTGATCGGCTTGAGTGGGGTGCGAGCTTTGGCAATCGGGAGAACGGCTCGAGTGGGGTGCGAGCTTTGGCAATCGGGTGAACGGCTTGAGTGGGGTGCGAGCTTTGGCAATCGGGTGATCGGCTTGAGTGGGGTGCGAGCTTTGGCAATCGGGTGATCGGCTTGAGTGGAGTGCGAGCTTTGGCAATCGGGTGATCGGCTTGAGTAGGGTGCGAGCTTTGGCAATCGGGTGATCGGCTTGAGTGGAGTGCGAGCTTTGGCAATCGGGTGATCGGCTTGAGTGGGGTGCGAGCTTTGGCAATCGGGTGAACGGCTTGAGTGGGGTGCGAGCTTTGGCAATCGGGTGATCGGCTTGAGTGGGGTGCGAGCTTTGGCAATCGGGTGATCGGCTTGAGTGGAGTGCGAGCTTTGGCAATCGGGTGATCGGCTTGAGTGGGGTGCGAGCTTTGGCAATCGGGTGATCGGCTTGAGTGGAGTGCGAGCTTTGGCAATCGGGTGATCGGCTTGAGTGGGGTACGAGCTTTGGCAATCGGGTGAACGGCTTGAGTGGGGTGCGAGCTTTGGCAATCGGGTGAACGGCTTGAGTGGGGTGCGAGCTTTGGCAATCGGGTGAACGGCTTTGAGTGGGGTGCGAGCTTTGGCAATCGGGTGATCGGCTTGAGTGGGGTGCGAGCTTTGGCAATCGGGTGATCGGCTTGAGTGGAGTGCGAGCTTTGGCAATCGGGTGATCGGCTTGAGTGGGGTGCGAGCTTTGGCAATCGGGTGATCGGCTTGAGTGGAGTGCGAGCTTTGGCAATCGGGTGATCGGCTTGAGTGGGGTGCGAGCTTTGGCAATCGGGTGAACGGCTTGAGTGGGGTGCGAGCTTTGGCAATCGGGTGATCGGCTTGAGTGGGGTGCGAGCTTTGGCAATCGGGTGATCGGCTTGAGTGGAGTGCGAGCTTTGGCAATCGGGTGTAAACCTGCTTACTGTGTTTTTTCAGTTTGTGGAAATATTTCTTACCCTGTTTCGGTCACTTCTGTCTCAAATTACTATCATAGTCAGGAAAGATTTTCTTATATTTTAATTTTATTTCGTATTAGGCACTAAGGGAGATCCGCAAGCTACGCAAGCAGCTGACGTCAGAGATCAACCTTTCCGTGGCGGGCGTCGATGCAACCGTCGATCCTAACATGAAACCACCAGATGACAACCAGGTCAGAGCAGAACATTCTCTATTCAAAAGGGAGTTTAACTCAGTATTCTGTATTATTCATAAAATCATTTCCTGAAATAAGATTAGTAAAATTACCAATAAATGCGTTTTTGTATTTTATTACAGGCACGTTTATTGAGACAATTACTGCTCAGTGGATTAGGGGATCAAGTTGGAAGAAAAATCGGATTGGACGAAGTAAAAGAAGGTTAGTTTTTAACGCAATCATAAAGACAGAATAGTACATTGTTTAACGAGTGGAGAACATGACCGATTCCCACGAAGGTGTAGTTTGAGGCCCGAAGCGTAGCTGAGGGCCTCAATACACACGAGTTGGGAATCGCATTTTCTTCCGAGTTATACATAGTGCTTTATACTACACCTATGAGGAAAATATAATTAAAAATCCTTGTAAAATAAAGAATGATATATCACTTACATGAGAAGATATCTTAAGCACGTTTGAAGTGTCATCATCCATTCGAACAGAACACAAACAAACAAAACACATAATAAATACAATTACACATTACATCGAAAACACTAAAAACCTTATTTAAATTGAATAAGTCAAATAAATCAAAGAACGAAAAAGAATTCGCGCGGACATGTTGATTTTACCATATTTTTTACTTAAAAATATAAAAGAGGCAAATGAAGCTAAGCACATACTGCCAAAAAATGTAAGTGGCCAGTATCATTTTGTGGGCTTCGAGATACAAACTTTTTGTGTTTTGGCATCCGCCTGTTTCTAGTTTTGAATTATGAATTTAAAAAAAAATAAAGGAGGGGAGAAAATACTTTCTCCCCTAGGGGAGAAAGTAAATCCCATATATTTTTGCCGCCCGCATATTCGTTCGCTTGGATTTACGTACTTTCTTCCCTTTTTTTAAAAGCTTTTATTTAACTTGCACTGTATCTAACTAACTAACTAACTAACTATGTGTGTTCGGGTGGAATCTTGCAACTCAATTTTGAAGCAGTTATCTTCAACCGATTGAGCTGAAATTTTGCACACGTATGTTAAGGGCCCCTTCTTCGAAATTTATGTTTCTAAATCGAGTTGTTTTCATAGAAATCATCATATTTAAACTCCTAAAAAAATATATAGTACAGATAAACGTTTGATCTAGTGACTTTTATGGATAAAAACACAATATTTAACATTTGACTCGATAAAAAAAAAATCAGAAGTAACATCGATTTTGAGAGTATTTTAAGTTTTATGAGACTTGGGTGAATGCTATTTTTTTGAAAATTTAGCAGTTCATTTACTTATCAGGTTTGGCAGGGATATTAATGGATAGATTTATAATTTGGCGCTTATTTTTTTCTATATAAAATAAAAACGTAAAAATGAGCGATAGTGTGGTTATTTTCTGTACTCCTTATACATAAAGAAAAAGACAGAGACAGGGAGCACTGGAAGAAGGGGGCCTTAATCCGGTGACAATGCAATATTATGATATCATCGAGCTGATCTCCTGATTGAGTTGACAGATATCCACTGGGTCTCCCTCATGGAAAGTGATAAGATATCTAAATTTAGGCTCATTATATTTGTTGTCTTGAGCAGTTTCTATTACATATGATGACCAGGGTCAAATGATGAAGCCGACAGGTAGCCGTCGGAACTGCCTCGTCGGAAGTGCTAAGATAGCCGAGTTTGGGCTCATTGTATTTTTTGTCTTAAGCAGTTTCTATTACACATAATGACGAGGGTCTAATGACGAAGCCGACAGGAAGCCGTCGGAACTGCCTCGTCGGAAGTGCTAAGATAGCCGAGTTTGGGCTCATTGTATTTGTTGTCTTAAGCAGTTTATATTACACATGATGACGAGGGTCTAAAGACGAAGCCGACAGGTAGCCGTCGGAACTGCCTCGTCGGAAGTGCTAAGATAGCCGAGTTTGGGCTCATTGTATTTGTTTTCTTAAGCAGTTACTATTACACATGATGACGAGGAGGGTCTAATGACGAAGCCGACAGGAAGCCATCGGAACTGCCTCGTCCGAAGTGCTAAGATAGCCGAGTTTGGGCTCATTGTATTTGTTGTCTTAAGCAGTTTATATTACACATGATGACGAGGGTCTAATGACGAAGCCAACAGGAAGCCGTCGGAACTGCCTCGTCGGAAGTGCTAAGATAGCCAAGTTTGGGCTCATTGTATTTGTTGTCTTAAGCAATTTCTATTACACATGATGACGAGGGTCTAATGACGAAGCCGACAGGTAGCCGTCGGAACTGCCTCGTCGGAAGTGCTAAGATAGCCGAGTTTGGGGTCATTATATTTGTTGTCTTAAGCAGTTTATATTACACATGATGACGAGGGTCTAATGACGAAGCCGACAGGAAGCCGTCGGAACTGCCTAGTCGGAAGTGCAAAGATACCCGAGTTCGAGCTCATTGTATTTGTTGTCTTGAGCAGTTTCTATTGCACATGATGACGAGGGTCTAATGAAGAAGCCGACTGATAGCCATCGGAACTACCTCGTCGAAAGTGCTAAGATAGTCGAGTGTGGGCTCATTATATTTGTTGTCTTGAGCAGTTTCTATTATACATTATGACGAGCTTGCCCCCCTCACAGAAAAAAATATTTAAAACAGTTCGTCAAACGACTTCAAAGTCGTTGCCGCTGTGGTGCATCTCGTTTGGGGTGGTGAGAGGGGTTTACACACACAGGAGGAGAAAAGTTAAAACGTGTTTCGAAAGTAGTCAACGTAGCGAGACTGGGGGGTTGAGGGGGACCCCCCCTCACAGGAAAATAAATATTACAGGATAAGAACAATTTTTGAAGTCGTTGCCGCTTCGATGCATCTCGACTGGGGGGATGGAAGAGGTCGCATCCACCCCCCCTCACAGAAAAAGAATAGTTTTAAACTGTTTTAAAAAATTAATTCACATGTGTTTTTGAAGTAGGTAGTTGCTGTGTGACTAAAATGTAAAAAATAAATTATAAGTAAAAAAACTTTTTAAAACAAGCTTTTATATTAAATGCGCTAAAAAGAATAAAATAAAATTTTCCTTTAAAACTTTTACTATCAATTTACAACGTCATTACATAATTTTTATAATATAAAAGCTTGTCGCGAGATTGCTAAAAGCTTGTGTAGATAAACAAACAAATCACATAATTAACCTCATAACTTGTGTTAAATCTCGCGACAAGCTTTTATATTATAAAAATTATGTAATGACGTTGTAAATTGATAGTAAAAGTTTTAAAGGAAAATTTTATTTTATTCTTTTTAGCGCATTTAATATAAAAGCTTGTTTTAAAAAGTTTTTTTACTTATAATTTATTTCAAGTAAGAACTAATATACTTTCCGAATAGGTGTAGTATAAAACTATTTACGTACTTATTCATTACTAAAGATATAGTTATTTGTTCAACAAGAGAGGGAAGTTCGTTTTTACTGCGAGTGCTGATTTTGAATCCTGAGGTAGCGAAGGATACTAAAATTGAATCACGAGCGTAGCGAGTGATTAAAAAATAGTATCCTGAGCTCACCGAAGGATTCAAAGCACGAGATGTAAATGAATTCGCTCTCGTGTGATACATACAACTTTTCCCACTTTCAGTGAGAAAATATTGAGGTGTGAAATTAGGAGAAAAACAAAACAATGTAACTAAGAAGCTTAACTCGGCATTGGCCACCTCTTCCTTTAACTCCTTTGGTGTTAAACAGTCATCACTGTCACTGGAATCCGTCATTTTTACAAAAAAATAGCTTTTGTTTGTACAGAATTACAAGCAACCTTTAAAATGTTAAGGCGGTTTACACACTGCGGCGGAATACGCCGCGTAGGGCGGATATTGTCTATGGTCCATTGTTCAGAACATTCCGCCGCAGTGTGTTAACCGCCTAAGTTTTTAGCAAAAGAGAATTTTCCCGCCATTATTACTTTTTTATTGGAAAAGTTGCGTTCGGAAATTGCAACAACACTTAAAAAATAAATTAAGCAGACGTAAAATTATTCTAAAATTAGCATGTAATGTTATTAATTTTATCTTTTTAATACAAATCAAATTAATTACAACAATAATAATATATTTAAACATTAAAATTTAATACTTTACAAGACAGTAAAACGTAACAAAATAGTCTACAAAATAAAATTTTAGGTTGCATCAATTTTCAGAACGCACCACCAAGAGACCAAATAAAAAAAAGAAAAAAACAAAGTTTTGAATTTGGATACCAGTTGTGTAAAAAAATGACATACCTTTGCCTCATTTAATAAAATTAAAAAGCTACTTGGTCTCTCTTAAGAATAAAATGGCCTTTTCCTCACTGAATTTAGGCGGGAAATGTGCTCTTTTTGAGGTGAAAGTGGGAAAAATAATTTGGTTTTAGGTGAAGACAAACGCAAATACAAATATGCGTATCACTGCGGGGAGTTGGAAGAGCCAGTACATCTACATTCAGAATCTATATTGAAGAAAACCATACCAGAGTGGGTGGTGTATCAGGAATTATACGAAACAGGCGCTCAGGATAGAAGGTAATTATTTGGCTCATTCTGAGTGAGAAGCAGAACAGACATATATAATGTCGAGTGTGTCACTTGTTCGCTGGACTTGCACTTTGGTAGGGCGCAGTGAATATGCCATTCTATATGCAATTTGTGAACAGTCTCGATAATGGTACACCTTGGACGAAACAACCTCTGGACGCGAAACGATGACGTTTTACTCCTTACCCCTCTAAACCGACACGTTGAAATTTTGCCAAAGTAAACAAACTACAACGTCAGTGTGACTTCAAATTCAGGAGAGGAAACATACCTTTAAAAATAATAAAACATACAACCGAATTGAGAACCTCCTTTGTTTTGCTGTTTTGTTTTGCAAAACTTGAAGTTATCGAACCAACAATATTTCTTTTCTTAATTAAGTTACATTTTGATAACTACCTCCGTGGTCTAGCGGTCTGAGCCATGGGCTCACGACCCGGAGGTCCCGGGTTCGATTCCCGGCGGGGGACAATGACTTTGTGTTGTTGTTTCTAGTTTGGTTAGGACATTGCAGGCTGATCACCTGATTGTCCGAAAAGTAAGATGATCCATGCTGTCGGATGGGCATGTAAATAGTCGGCCCTGCGCCTGATTTCTCTCTGGTTGTGTCAGTCAGTCTGTCCCATCAGAATAAGAGATTGAAGGAATAGAGAGTGCACTTGTGTTTTGAGCAAACACTTGGGCACTAAAAACTAGTCCCGCGCAGTTGGCCGATCTCTGGGAGATTGGCCGCCATCACCGAAAATCGGTTGGGAGGACTATTATATTTTGATACTTTTTTCTTGTTATAACCCCGTAAAATTAATAAAATGCGTTATGACAGGACTGTATTATACGTCCCTGTAACAAAGTCCACAGTTTAAAATGCATGCCAACCAAAATGTTGACATTCTCTAATGAGTCGGATTATATCTCGAGGTCTCCGCCAATCGCATTGCCCATTCATTCTGTTTCATCCTACTGTTCTCTCTCACTCTAACTATAACCCGATTTTTTTAGAAGGGTTAAATATAAGCAGATATGTTAAGTAGCCAGTACTTATTGTATTTGTTCGGCTGTTACCTCCCTCCCCCCTGATTTTGGTTGAACGAGTTTTGCTTACATTTTCTATGCGTTTCGCGTCCAGAGGTTGTTTCGTCCAAGTGGTACACCCATTAGTATAAGCCGTACGTTTAAAGAAACGATCTGAAAATGGCGACACGGATGTCGTTCCCTCCCGCTCTAACATATATCTGTCTGTACTCGCACACCGCGGTAATGCACGCAAAAAAATAATCAGTTTGTTGTGGCTGGCGCGTAAGTGTTATTGGATGAAAACCAACGATGAAAACTGAAAGAAAAACATGAATTCTCATAAGCAAGGCAAAGTTCTGTGAAGTGATACCCGAAGAATTGTGTACAAGGTAGTCAAATACTTCGAATACTTCTTCACATTATCCCCATACCTTACCCCCACATTGCCCCTGCCTTGCCCTACCTTGCCCACACCTTGCCCCCTCCTTGTTAAATAAATGTTTACACTTGACAATCTATTTTGCTGCCACTACCGGATTAGATCGTTTCTTTAAACACACGGGTTATACGCCACCTGGCGTGGCAGATTGATGTCTGGTCCGCGTCTGGTTTACAATCTGAATAATTTGCGTCGTCCTTTCGAAAATCCCCTTACTTATAATTTATGTTGTCTTTATTTTCAAATGACCTAGACTCTATATATATTTTGTTAGGTCAGGTTATACAAACGTGACTTGCTGAGGTATAAAATAAATCTGTGTTTGTAGAAAAATGGTGATGAGAAATGTAGCTGCGATTGAACCGGAGTGGCTGCCCATCTTTGTGCCACATCTTTGTAATTTAGGTGAGGTTTTTATTTGTTTATTCCTTTATTTAAACTATGTGTCAAATAAAACAACTTTATTGATTTTAGTTGGTTGGGTGGAAATTTGGTTGGGAGGACTTTATTTTTCTTGGCGTCGCTTCCAAAATTAAACAGTTTTCTGATAGTATTACTTAGGTATCACAGGCCTGTATTAATAATCTGCTCTTGAGACTGACAGCAAACATGGGTTCGTATCAGAAATGTCATTTCATTACAAAACAACCTGTCAACTCCTTACTTAATATTGCTCTCAGTCTTGAGATTGTTTCATAAATACGAGCCTAACATGATGTTGTTTCTTGTAGGCGACCCCCTGTCAGACCCTGAACCCCACTTCGACGACAAGTCCGGTCATGTGAAGTGTCAGTTCAAGGGCACGTTCGGTACGGCGGGCTGGGAGCTGCCGCAGGTCGAGGTTCACTTCCCGGACAAGATCGATAGATACAAGTAAGTTATCGGCGTAGGTTTAAATGACGTAAAATAAGAGAGCATGCTCTATGCTCAATTCTTAAATTTCCTTATTTAAGGCATCCTACGTCAGATAAGAAATGTCAACGTCGTGTTTATTTGCTATCACTATCAAAAGTCAAAGTTGTTAACTTATTCCTTATATGGAGTAATAATTATAATGTGAATGACGCCATTACTTCCATGCTGGACTGGGAGTGATGGAAAAACATAGAATGTGCCAGCTGCATCTCCTCCCGGGCATGCTGTAAAAACCAGCTAAGGGATTCGAGGGTTTCAGTGTATTGTAATTTAGGCGATGGGCTGACAACCCGTCACTATAGAAATATACATAATTGGGTACTTGACTGGGTAGCTTAAAAAATTCAAAACGTTTATACTTAAAACTAATGGCTAAAAATATTGTGGATTTCATTCATCATTAAAAAAAAAATGCACATTTAGATTTTAACAATCGAATTTAAAGTATATAAGTTATTGATTTGATTAGTCAGTATTTACTAAAATGTGACGTCATAATTTACTATTTTCATACAAAAAAGCGTTTTTGACATTTCATAAAAAGTTCCTGATTTGACTAGTTGGAAAGTAGCCAATTATCTGTAATAACCCTCAAAACTTGTCAGACGTGGCGGAACGACCCATGTTTAGGTAGTTTTTGCTCTGCCTACCCCATTAGGGATAAAGGCGTGATTTTGTGTATGTATGTAATGACGCCTGTCGTCCTTTTCTGTTCTCTTAAAACAGAAAATGACAGGTATGTTTTTATTTTGGAATCAGTATCAATATGTTTCAGGTTAAAAGTGTGATATCAATGTATATGGGTTGTAAAAAGTATTGCTAACATTAGGGTATGAACCTACCCATGAAACTGAACAACTTTTCCCAATAAACTTTCATTTATAAATTTGTACTCCCATATAAATGGCGCCAGCTGCTAGAGTCATTATTTAGGGAGGCCCAATTTATAAAAAAATATTCCGTTCTATGTTCTTTGGGGGAAAGTTGTTCAATTTCAAGGGCAAGTTTATAAAGGATAGATCCTTGAGTTTGGTCAGTATGTTTTTTACTCCGTTAATAACTACCCACTCTTCTCCCCAGATGGTTCGCCCGTTTCCTCCTAGAGGGCGCCGTATTTCCCAAACTGAAGAAATACACGGGATCCCTTCTTTCCCCCCCTTCTACTATGGTGAAGAGTTGGGCCAAACTACAACCCCGTACTGAAGTATTACTGAAGGCACTGATTATGAGAAGAGCTGGCAGTAGAGAGGAATTGAAGGCTGTTTGGGAGCAGCAGCAGCAGGCTAACTGTGAGTATTATACAAGGGTTCGCAGTCAAGTTGCCAAAAATCATAAATAATTATGATATCTCTAAAAACATGCTATAATGGCTGCTGAATCTTCACTCGTCAGGTGCAACGAATAGCAAATTTTTAATTTTATTTCAGCATTCTGTTTGTAAAGTATGTCAATATAATTATATTCGATTTGACGTTTATGATTCGAACATTACTATATGAAAGTAGATAAAAGATCAAAGCATAGGTGGCCCCGCCATTAGTAACAAATTAACTGTACCTCTTAAACAAACATTTTCATGAATATTATTTTGCGAGAATCGATTATGATGATTATGAATCCATTATATAACCCATAATCCCATAATATCATAAATCATAATTATTATCTTGCCTTTGTATTACAAAATTGCTAATATAATACAAAACCTATATGTTTTAGTACATGATTATTATTAAGGTTTATAAAATGGAGAATTACTTGCGATTGCCGCAAAACTATAAATATTTATGCTAATGTTTGTATTTTAGATAAAATTTATTTAAAATTGATGACGCCACCGTTGCAGCTCTGTTCGCCCCTTAAGAACAACAGTTTAAGTTGGCATCAGTTGTGCAAATTAAAAAAATAAGATTATTTTGTTCTAGACTTGCTCGACGAGTATCTAAAATGGGTGCCGGAGTCAGCCCACAACGAAGTCACGTTGTCCTGGCCGCCATTGTAACAAGGGATTCGAGTTGTAAATACACTGTACATAATTAAAATAAGAAATTAAGATTTTTGTTCTTAAAAAGAATATGCTGCAATTAAGAAACAAATATTTTTTGTTGTAAGAGAATAAAAACTTTACAATTTAAGAAATAATGCGGAAAAATAGTCCTGAGAAGTTTATCATAATAAAATATAATTACATTTTTTTAATCCCATTTACTTTTTATATTACGTTACTTGATAGTGAAAAATTGCCCAAGCCGATTTTTGTCATTTGCAGAACTTATGGAGATAATTTTGCATCTAAAAACACCCTCTTTAAAAGCAAATATTTCTATTAAATATCAGTTTTCTCCCATTTGCAAGGGAATAGCTTCATTATTTAAAGAAAAGAAGCAGTACATTCACTCTTTTCGATCCTCAAGTTCGTAGCGGCCAGCGATTTCTCCAAACGACATTAATGACCACTAACGACCTCTGCATGAGGTCTTTAAAGTACACACTAGTATGGATTAGGTGTTTTTTAAGTTCACGTTATAAATTTTTTAAAGGCTGAATGCGCAAATAAAAAAAAAATAGAATGATTGAATGAATGGAATATGCGCATGTCATAGGCGCCATTCTAATTTTGAATTTTACAATATGATGGAAGAATTGCAAGTTTAATGTTTATTTTTAAGTTTATTGATATTGTTTCCTCGCAAATAAGAGAAAAGTACTGTACTAATCTCAGCCAAAATAGCAATGTATGGTCTCGTTTACATTGGAAGGCCTCGACTGCGTCTCGGCCTTCCAAATTTACTCGACCATACATTGCTTTATTTTTGGCTTCTAAAGTAATGTACTATTATGTTACACTTAACCTTATCTCAATGTTGACTATCTTAATACGTCTTATTACATCGCTGTCCGTCCGTCCGTCTGTCTGTCACCAGGCTGTATCTCATGAACCGTGATAGCTAGAGAGTTGAAATTTTCACAGATGGTGTATTTCTGTTGCCGCTATAACAACAAATACTAAAAACAAAATAAATTAGATATTTAAGGGGGGCTCCCATATAAAAAAACTGATTTTTTTGCTTGTTTTCGTAGATAATGTTTCGGAGGCTGTTTCTCATAAACCGAGATAGTTAGATAGTTGAAATTTTCATAGATGATGTATTTCTGTTGCCGCTATAACAACAAATACTAAAAACTGGCCAAGTGGGAGTCGGACAACAGATATGATTTTATTTGCTATTTTTATAAATGATGGTACAGAACCCTTCGTGCGCGAGTTCGAAATCGCACTTGGCCGGTTTTTAATTATACGTTACTAAAATAAGTTACAACCTGTTCACTATATTAATATTCGGTTACGGAAGCCTAGTTTTAATTTTCGCTCTTCTCTGTCTGTATGTCTGTCCGTCCGTATATCCCAGGGTATTTCTTTTGAGCTGGAGGATTGGATCTGATAGGATAGATTTTTAAAATGAAAGAGGAGTTATTATTTTTGTCGCTGTCACGAAAAAAATGCATATGAGAGATACGATTGAAAACTCTGACAATTGGTTTTTGGGTCTCTCTTTTTTACCCGAGATTTCTCACAAAAGTAATATAAAAAAATAATCAAGAACCTTGACACCAGAATAAGATAAAGCTAAACTAAGATGATCGCGAGAAGTGAACCCGCCGGATGCATAATATGTAACAACAATTATGATAAATTGATAATGGACAAGGACACTTATTATTATCATACGGACAGGCATTCGCTCGAAACGCTTCGGCGACTAAACACGTTTCAATATTAGTATTTAAAAAAAAATAACGTAAAATATTGTTTCTGAAATGAATGATTTAATTATGAACATGTCTTTTAAATAGATCGACAATTTTTATTAATTTGTGAATAGTGAATAATATTTCGTGAAAATGTCGATGGTGTCTATGTTTGTTTTTGGTGTATTTATTTTAAATGCTGTGAGTGGATTCGCGTTGCCTTTCGAAGGATTGTACAAGTTGGATATTATACATTACAATGACTTCCATGCAAGGTATGTTTTTTATTTTATTTTTTAGTTTATAAAGTAGGGTTTATATAGAGTAATAAACGCGGTTTTACGTATATTTAATTTTTTGCTAAACGGAAGTTTTGAACTCGACGTTTCAATTCTAAACAAGGTTTTTCTTCAGTAGCAGCACAGTATAATACCGGGTGTAAGGGACAGCGTCCCGCAAACTGATAGGGGTTGCTCAGTCAACGATACTGAACACATATCACCAGGATTTTTTTTCAGGAAATGAATTTTTTCTTCCATGCTGGACTGGGAGTGATAGAAAAACATAGAATGTGCCAGCTGCATCTCCTCCCGGGCATGCTGTAAAAATCAGCTACGGGATATGAGGGTTTCAGTATTGTAATTTAGGCGATGGGCTGACAACCCGTCACTATAGCAATATACAGATCCATCTGGAATAACCCTCAAAATTTGTCATGAAAAAGCAAATTTTTATTTTCATTTCCTGAAAAAAATTCCTGATGGTAGTTGTTCAGTATCGTTGACTGAGCAACCCCTATAAGTTTGCGGGACGCTGTCCCTTACACCCCGTATATGAGTCAGAACGTCAGACTATTGACTGTCCTATATATTTAAATGTACTCTGTGCTATTGACTTTACTGAGGTAGCAGGGTGGAAACGTCGTGGTCAAAATCTCTGATTGGCTCCTTTTTTTATATGTATCGTATAGTAGAGTTTGTGTATGCAGAAAAGGAGAAAGTACCTACTTATTTATGAACGACTGAGTTATTTTTCAATATATTTTTCCTCTAAATTTGACAGTGAAAAGTAGCTTGGATTGTTGCATGAAATATTCATCGTATACAATTTATATATGCTTCCATGCTGGACTGGGAGCGATGGAAAAACATTGAATGTGCTAGCTGCCTCTCCTTCCGGGCATGCTGTAAAAACCAGCTAAGGGATACGAGGGTTTCAATTATTGCAATTTAGGCGATGGGCTGACAACCCGTCACTAAAGCAATACACTACCTACATAATCATCTGTAATTAATAGCCCTCAAAACTTGTCAGACGTGGCGGGACGACCTTATTTAGGTCGTTTTCGCTCTGCCTACCCCATTTGGGATTAAGGCGTGATTTATGTATTGTTACGTGCTCGACGTTTCGTCACAGACGATGCGGGCTTGAGTTACGGGATTGGAAGAAATTATACGCTTATGCCGATTTACGGACTTCTGCTTTATTAAAACTTCGACTTACAAACGTGCGACAGCGCCCACGTAGCTCGACTAACGGCGTGATTTCTGTCTTCAGACCAGCAAAGTCCCAGCGTCCGACACTCACAAACTTCCGTTGTCGCGCAAAGTTTCCACACTGTCCACACTATTTCAACGTACACAGCACTTGTTTGTGCGACTGTACACACTACACACTTTAGTCACTGACTGTACTTTGACTTTTCACCACTTTTACTTTTACTTTTTTTTTTCTTCTTCCTTTTTCCACTTCGAACCACTTTAAACTCAGAACTGGCGGCTGGCCGGCGTTGTTCGGCTTATATAGCCCTAGAATTGGTTCTAGAACCTTCAATTTCGATAGTCATTTCAACATTCATTTCGATCGTCTTGATTCCAGAACCTTCCTTTAATTTCGCTGTTCAACTCTTTTTATCGTCTGTCTCACTCTAGATTTTCTATTTCTTTCACTCATTCGCTTCCAGAAAATGCCAGATAAAATTTCTACAAAATTCCAACAAAATCTCGATGCACCCGGAGAGATTCGAACCGTGGCCCTTGTGCTTGAAAGACCGCCATAAAAGCCTTCGCGCCAAATCATCAGTTGTCAATACTAGCGAATTTCGGGTTCTCATGGAAGTTTTGACAGCCAACCATAGGTGACGTGACGACGGAGTATTTGACAAAGAGTTTGAATACAAGGGTCGTCACACTGCCCCCTTCTTAAAGCTGCTCGTCCCGAGCATCGTTACTGCCGTAATATTTCGCCAGCCTGTCGACATGGACAACTTTCAAAGGGCTTCTTAAAGACTTCCGAATTCTATAAGTAACGTCATTAATCTTCGTGACCACTTCATAGGGTCCTTCCCAACTCGGCTGTAACTTCGGAGATTTCCCTTTCTTTCTGACTGGATTATGGAGCCAGACCAATGTCCCCTCTTCGAACCCGACAGAATTGGCTCGTCGGTCATAGCGTGTTTTTGAGCGATCACTTGCTTGGAGTCCTGCCTCTCTTATCTGCTCATAGACATCCATCATCTTCACCCGTAAATCATTCACGTACTCGCTAAACTCTGTTTGGTCACCAGGAGGACAGCCTGACAACAAATCTGCTGGTAATCTCAATTCTCTTCCGAAATTTGCATAGGCCGGTGTCGTTGCAGTACTTTCATGCACAGCAGTTCGATAAGCGAGCAGGAAAAGGGGTATAAAGGTGTCCCAATCTTTCTGATGACTATCAACTACCTTTGCCAAATGTCGCTCCAATGTTTGGTTGAAACGTTCAACCATTCCGTCTGACTGTGGATGATAGGGGGTCGTTCGAGTCTTGTGGATTCCGAAAAGTTTGCAAGTTTCCTGGAAAACTTGAGATTCAAAGTTCCGACCTTGATCACTATGCATTTCCAAAGGTACTCCGAAACGGGTGAATACTTCATTGACTAATTTTGTGGCTACAGTTACTGCCTCTTGATTCGGTATGGCAAAGACTTCAGGCCATTTTGTGAAGTAATCCATAACCACCAAAATGTAGCGATTGCCCGAATCAGTAATTGGAAATGGTCCTGCAATGTCTAAGGCTATCCTCTCCCAAGGCATACCAACATTATAGATTTTCATCGCTCCTCTACTTCTTGTTTGTGGGCCCTTCACAGCCGCGCAACTTGTACACTTTCGGCACCAATTCTCGACGTCGTCTCTGCAGTGAAGCCAGTAAAACCTTTCCTTGACCTTCAACAATGTCCTCTTGATACCTAGATGTCCTCCGGAAGATCCATCATGGAAAGCTCGCAATACGTCCTTCACTTTGGAACGAGGTACCACTAGTTGCAAATGCGCGTCTTTTCCATTTGTTGATTCCCATTTTCTACACAGTAGTCCGTTATGTAGCGCGAGGCTCTTCCACTGTGCCCAAAGACCTTTCGTCACTGCGCTATATTGAGCAACATCACTCCAACTTGGTTTGTTGCCGCTTCGTAGCCACTCCAAAATTGGTTTTATGTCTGCATCACCTTCCTGTTCTGCTTTCATTGCATCATCTCCCCTTTCCACGTCAATGGTATCGGTCCTTATCATCTTAAGGAAAGCAGATTCTTTCTTGGCACAATGCTTACAATCATCAGCGCATGGACGTCTTGATAGTGCATCTGCGTTTCCATGTACCTTTCCGCTGCGGTGTTCAATTTCAAAGTCAAATTCTTGAAGTTGTTCCAACCATCTCGCTACTTGACCTTCAGGGTCTTTAAATTGAAGCAGCCATTTCAAAGCAGCGTGATCAGTTCTAATCAGAAATTTTCTTCCCAACAGATACTTCTTGAAATGATGCAAGGTCTTCACTACCGCTAGCAGTTCCCTCCTGGTTACGCAATAATTCCTTTCTGGTTTGGATAATGACTTGCTGAAATAGGCGATAACTTTTTCTTGCTCACCTTCGCGTTGTGAAAGAACACCTCCAATTCCGGTATTGCTGGCATCTGCATCAACTATGAAGATCCCATTGGCACTTGGGTACCCGAGAATTAGTGTATTACAAAGCCGTTCTTTTAGATCTTGAAAGGCTCGCTCACAATCCTCGTCCCAAGAAAAGACACGTTTCGCTTCTGTCAACCGATGCAATGGCTTGGCAATATCCGAGAATCCTTTCACAAACCGCCGATAATACGAGCACAACCCAAGAAAAGCCCGGACTTGAGTTTTGTCCTTAGGTGTAGGCCATTCTTTAACAGCGGCAGTCTTTGCCGGGTCAGTCTCAATTCCTCTCTCAGAAATGACATGTCCCAGGTAATTCACTTCACGTTTGAAGAAGGAGCATTTCTTTGGACTCAACTTCAAATTCGCTCCACGCAGCTTGTCGAATACCTTTTCCAGCTTACTTAGATGATCGTCGAAATCACGTCCAACAATGATGATGTCATCGAGATAAACTAGACACGTTTCGCCCAAAAGTCCAGCAAGCACCTGTTCCATCAATCTTTCAAAAGTTGCTGGTGCATTGCATAACCCAAATGGCATCACTTTAAATTGCCAAAGTCCTTTTCCAGTAGAAAATGCGGTCTTCTCTTTATCTTTGGGATCTAAGTCTACTTGCCAATATCCACTCTTCAGGTCGAGCGTTGAAAACCACTTCATCCATTCAGCGTGTCGAGTGTGTCATCGATTCTTGGCAATGGGTAGCTATCCTTCTTGGTTACATCATTCAGCCGTCGATAGTCTGCGCAAAACCTGGTTGAACCGTCTTTCTTCTTGACAAGCACGACAGGTGAACACCAAGGGCTGGATGAGGGCTCTATGACATAATTTTTCCTCATATCGTCAATCATTTGTTCAACTTCCTTCTCTCGAGCGAATGGTATTCGTCTGGGCCTTTGACGAATGGGCATCGTATCTCCTGTGTTTATTTTATGCTTCACCAAATCTGTTCGCCCAATGTCACCGTCGCTTTTCGAGAACAAATCCGAAAATCGTAGAAGCAGATTTCTAGCTTTCACAGACTCCTCTTTAGTCAGGCTCCTATTTCCATCCAAGATATTTGCTACGAAACTTACTTCTGAGTTATTTTTCTTCAGAGGTTTTTCTGAGCATTTTCTTATCCAGGAAACCTCTTCTAAAACTCCCACTGGCTCCCCTTTTTCAATCGTTATCTCTGAATCGCTGAAGTTGAGTATTGGAATCAGGCTGACATCAGATGACCCAACGACAGTTCTTGCCGGTAGCCATGAGATTGCGTGTTCCGATCTATCAATTACAGCGCATCTTCGAGGTAAACTTCCTTCACTTCTTTGAGGTAATGCGATTGATTGGTACAAGAGTTTGCGATTTTGGTTGAAGAACAGTTCTTCTCAAACAGCAAACTTTTCCCAGAGATCCTCCCTTCATCGGGATTTCCTCAGTTCCACATCGCAATACTCCATATTTCAAATCGATATTACACTGGTGTTCTTTCAGAAAGTCAAGTCCCAGGATACAGTCATCCAAAATTTTTGCCACGATAACTTCATGACGGTAAACACGTTCCCCAATTTTAATTGTCACTTCTAATTTTCCCGTTATCGGTATCCGCTGGCCGGTAGCTGATTTCATCCGAAGGCCAACAATTGGTTTGAGATATTTTCTGGCGTCTTGCTTGAGTAACCGAATGTTTATCACCGTTCTTGAAGCTCCTGTATCTAGTGTAAGCTGACTGTTTCTCCTGTTTATTTGTCCGTCTACCACCAGAGTGTTTCCATCGGTAGTTTGCTTGATGTAGATAGTTGGGGTTGATTCATTACCGGCCAGCGCCCACCCCGCAGCCCTGGCTGGACTTAGTTTTCTTGCTGATCAGAGGTTGAGACCGCCGCGTCTCGACGACTCACATTTTTCGGGCAGTTGCGACGCATGTGGCCACGCTCCCCACATCCATAGCACATAATGTTCAATACTCGCCGGCGCGGAGGTTCCTGTTCTGAAGTCGTCATCTCGCGCAGACGCAAGGCACGAGAGTTGCCTCGCGCGGCTTCCACTTCCAACGCATGGGCCAGAGCTTCCTGCATGTCTTTGTGGTGTCCCAAGTGGACAGCAGCACGTACTTCAGGATCTCGAATTCCATCAATAAAAGCTTGAAGAAGCGTACCATCGATCATTCCCGGAGAAGAGTGAAACGCTCCACGAACAAGTTTCTCTATCTCCATGGACCATTGTTGGAGAGTTTGGTTCACACGCTGCGAACGCTCTTTGAGCTGGGCCCGGTACATGTGCTCCAGATGGCTGTCCCCAAAACGCGCCTCAAGTGCTTCTAAAAGGGTCCTGAAGCTGCGATTTCCACTTGCGTTGATGGCCTGTAATGCTGACAGGGCTTGATCTCGAAGCGCTAGTATGAGGGCCGAATGCGCTTCTTTCTCAGTCCATCCTTGCGCTTCCATCATCGTCTCGAACTGGAGTTTGAAAGCGTCCCAGGATGTAGTCCCATCAAAAAGAGGAATCTGGAACCCTTTTGTTACGCTGGAAGCCGCAACCGGGGCGTCAAACACAGCTGCAAGGCGGCTTCGACTCTTCAGAGGACTTGAGCTGGTTACTTCCTGCTTAATTTTGGAGATTTCCTGTTCGAACTTCTCTTCAATAGCTAGAACACGATGCTCCATCTTACTCAACCCCTCTTCCACGACTTCTACCCTTTCGACAGCCTTCTGCAAACCCTTATTGAAGTCCTTGTGCATGTCGTCAAGGCGACGAGCGTTGTCTTCTTTAAGCGCGCATAGCTGCTCGCGTAGCTGTTCCGCGTGGTCTTCTTTCAGCTCCCGAAACTGTTCTTCTTGACGGCGTGCTTGCTCTTCTTGGCGGCGTGCTTGCTCTTCTTGGCGGCGTGCTTGCTCTTCTTGGCGGCGTGCTTGCTCCTCTTGACGGCAGACCTGATCTACTTGCATCACACGCAACTGTTCGGCTTGACCCACCATCATTTGCTGCAGTTGTAGCAGAAGATTCACTTGTTCAGGCTTCGTATTAGCTTCTGTACCGCCGCTGGTTTGAGCTGTAGCACCCTCTTCTCTCACACGCTGGGCCTCCGAAACTGCTCGGGTTATTACTCCCGGTTTGTCTTGCGGCACTAACGGCATTTTTTTTTTTCCAATCCCACTTCTGACACCAAATGTTACGTGCTCGACGTTTCGTCACAGACGATGCGGGCTTGAGTTACGGGATTGGAAGAAATGATTGACGATATGAGGAAAAATTATGTCATAGAGCCCTCATCCAGCCCTTGGTGTTCACCTGTCGTGCTTGTCAAGAAGAAAGACGGTTCAACCAGGTTTTGCGTAGACTATCGACGGCTGAATGATGTAACCAAGAAGGATAGCTACCCATTGCCAAGAATCGATGACACACTCGACACGCTGAATGGAATAAAGTGGTTTTCAACGCTCGACCTGAAGAGTGGATATTGGCAAGTAGACTTAGATCCCAAAGATAAAGAGAAGACCGCATTTTCTACTGGAAAAGGACTTTGGCAATTTAAAGTGATGCCATTTGGGTTATGCAATGCACCAGATTTTCTATTTCTTTCACTCATTCGCTTCCAGAAAATGCC
>JARACY010003236.1:0-34928 GCA_029255725.1 Scrobipalpa atriplicella
CATAAAACGTGCCAGCTGCATTCTCCTCCCGGGCCATGCTGTAAAAAACCAGCTAAGGGATTCGAGGGTGTATTGTAATTTAGGCGATGGGCTGAGCATTATACATGACATACATACCATACATACATACATAAAATCACGCCTTTATCCCTAATGGGGTAGGCAGAGCGAAAACGACCGAAAGGTCATTCCGCCACGTCTGACTAGTTTTGAGGGTTATTTCAGATTGTCATGTGTATTATTATTGCTATAGTGACAGGTTGTCAGCCCATCGCCTAAATTGCAATACATTAAACCCTCGAATCCCTTAGCTGGTTTTTACAGCATGCCCGGGAGGAGATGCAGCTGGCACATTCTATGTTTTTCTATCACTCCCAGTCCAGCATGGCAATATACATGACCACCTGGAATAACCCTCAAAATTTGTCAGACGTGGCGGAGCAACCTTTATTTAGGTAGTTTACGCTCTGCCTACCCCATTAGAGATAGAGGCAACCACAAATAAACATTGTAGACTGATTTTTTAATTTAATTTATTTATTTATTTTTAATTAATTAATTTAATTTTTTACTTCCATGCTGGACTGGGAGTGATAGAAAAACATAGAATGTGCCAGCTGCATTTCCTCCCGGGCATGCTGTAAAAACCAGCTAAGGGATTCAAGGGTTTCAGTATTGTAATTTAGGCGATGGGCTGACAACCTGTCACTATTAGCAATATACAGATCTATCTGGAATAACCCTCAAAACTTGTCAGACGTGGCGGAACGACCTTTGTTTAGGTTGTTTACGCTCTGCCTACCCCATTAGGGAAAAAGGCGTGATTATATGTATGTATGTAGACTGAATTTATAATAAAAAATGTGAAAGAAGGTAGAGACCAAAGAGTATAGTTAATGAGTAATGAACCATAAATGGAAAGGTAGGCAGTCTGATATGCTTGCCCTTACAAAATTTCAATATTCGCCAATCTAGTGTCAACTCGTGACCATTGTGTGAGACTGATCTGACATATCGAGGTAAACCTGTTGTGGTGAAAAACTCTTAATTTCCAAAAATACAAAATAAATTATTTTGTCGCTTTTCTCTGATATGGAATTATCCTTTGGGGAAATGCTAAAAATGCAAAATAGATGGTCTAACTTTCGAACTAAAATAGTAAAGTTCTGTAAACTGGATTGTTTTTAGAAACATCTCTGGAACTAGAATGCGGTAACCTGGTGACTGACGCTGTTGGGACGCTATCAGAGGCAGCTCTACTGGCAGCTGGACGCGCGCATGCCAGAGCTCTACGGAAGGTCGCTAGAGAATTACGTAACAGAGAACAGGTATGTGTCTTATGTTTGTATGTCTCAGAAACAAAAAGGGCTGCATTTAAGCCTTGTATCGTTGTTACAGTGTCCCCACTCCGCTGCCTACCCCGCAATCACGGCAGGTCAATACGACGCGAGCTGCGAGGAATATCCAACTCGCGACGTCGGCTTGCACCAGCCGTCTTTCATAGACACATTCATCTCCGGCTCTTATAAAAACAACCCTAACATTAAAACCTTAGACGTTCTAAAGGAAAAAGATTTGGACCAAAATATTAATTATAATCAATTGTGTATAGAAGCAGGTCGAATTGTGGTTGATCGGGTTGATCGACAGATTAAAGTCAAGCGAGCGGGTCTAAGCCAAAGTGACTTAAATTTGGGTCAAAGTGAATTAAACATGGGACAGAGTGGCTTAAACATGGGTCAAAGCGGCTTAAACATGGGTCAAAGTGACTTAAACATGTGCAAAAGTGTCTTAAACATGGGTCAAAGTGGCTTAAACAAAGGTCAAAGTAATTTCAACAAAGGCCAAAGTGGTTTAAACGTGAGCCAAAGTGGCGTAAATGTCAGTCGAAATTCTTATATAGCTCTAAATAGCGTAGAAAGAGTTCATATGGATTTAGAAATGGGCCTAGATCGAAACTATTTATACCATAATGGGACAGGTAGTTTTCAAATGGGGCAAGATTGTCAACCCGGGAGTTTTGGTGACTTCAATGTTGTTGGTAGAGGAAGGGGAAGGCTGGTTCTGAAGGAAAATCAAATTGTGCCGGGTAAAGGGAGGGGGCGAGTCTAGGTATAACCCGGGCACATAAAGAAACGATCTATAAATGGCCGACGCTCGCATGCGTTCTCGCTCACTCTCTATAAGGTAGAGCGAGAACGCATGCGAAGCGGACCAATCACGAAGCGAGCCGACGCCATTTTCAGATCGTTTCTTTAAACGCACGGCTTATACCATTGTTTTATCGCACGACGACTGCCGCTCGGACAAGTATGTGGGTGTGCGTACAGACACGCCTTTGTGTGCGTAACTACACCAGTCAGCATAGGCGGTTGCTGTACAGGGCCGGTCAAAACGAAAGAAATTATTACAGGTACTATATTATGGATTTTCATTAATTTTTTATTGCAGTAAATAAATTGTATAAATATACGAATTTTGTACAGTAGGCTGCAAAATTGCATACCTAGCCATCGCAAACTATTGAAGTTTTTACAAAAGCGTGTAATGATTTTAAGAAAATTGTCTCAAAATGTTGTAGTACTAGTTTAGACATATCCGTAAAAGAATGGCCAAGCGGTAGTCGTGAGATAAAACATCTGTAAAAATGTCTTTGCTCCAACTAAATTAATATTTTCGTTAAAAATGCAATACGAAAATATTTGTTTTTTGAAATAGTCTGTAATACTTATGATAATATCCTTCATAAGAAGAAAAAGGGACCAATAAGCATAAAATATGGTCTTGCTATATTTACATTTTTTCTTTATTATTATGTTAGTACTTAAAAAGAATATAGTATTCTATATCATAATTTGTAGACATCGGGTTATATGCACTATCAAAATGCCAAAATATGCATGCAAATATGCACTAGAAAAAGGGCGAAATATGCACAAAATATACACTATCAAATCTCTAATTTCTATGAATTTACGTGCATTTTCACAATATTTATACGATTTTCTAGATGTAAATATAGGTCGAGCAATTAAATGAAATTGAATCGAACAAGTACTTTCGAAATGATCTTCAAGCATTTTGATTGAATGCTTTTTAATTGATCGAGTTCAGTCAGTGCGCTGGCCGAGTGCTGCTCGTCAGACGCCCGCGCAGCTCGCCACTGGCTGCGACTCTCCACCGTTTCGGCATAATACAACCTCATTTTGACACATTAACCACTGAAATAAGCACTATTAATAGAAATGTACTAAAATATGCAATAACGCTTAAAAAGTGCCGTTTTGCATATGCAAATGTATATAATCCGATGTCTAATAATTTGTATTATGGTCAAGTTTAAAAATTGTCAAATGCTAAGATTGTGCCATAGGTACTTAAATTAAAAGTTCAACGAACTGAAATTTGCAACAAAGTTGCATTTATCTAAATAGCCTAGCGTTATACTTGAGTATTACTAAAAACCGCCTTCAGACACCAAATAAATAGGTATTATTTGTTACATTCTAGAATCTAGATGGTTATGTAAGTTCATGTGTAAGTTAAATTTAAAGATTAAACAAACTTACCTCAGTGACGTTAGACCATAAATTATACTAGATGTTGCGTCCTCGAGATTTATTACATCACATCATTACACTAATATTATAAAGGCGAAAGATTGTAAGTATGTGTAAAACTCATTATGCCACTCGTGACACTGCGGTCCGGAAAGCTGATATACAGGGTGTTTGGTGCATCGTTTGCCAAATTGCAAAGGGACGATTAAAGGGGTCTTTTGCTACCTCATCACGTCTTTAAAAAAATTTTAGCTCGAAAAATAAAAATGCCTTTTCCATACAAAGATGCTTTCCGCGATTTTTAGTTTTGTATGGACAAGGCAATTTTTTTTTCGAGCTAAAATTTTTTAAAAGACGAAGAGGTAGCAAAAGACCCCTTTAATCGTCCCTTTCAATTTGGCAAACGATGCACCAAACACCCTGTATTTCAGTGAAACTTTTCAAGAATATAGAAGTCGCGCAGGGGAAGAATATAGCGCTACTTATTGCCACGGGAAAATGTCTCATTCCCGAGGGAAAAGTTTTTTTCAAGCGGTCGCGCTTTACCGGTTTATCGCATCTCAATATCGTAGTCATAGACAGTAATAGGGTACTTTTACTACGGGAAAATATGTCATTCCCACAGGAAAATACATGTACCTACCTGGCGTTCGATGCCAGTTAAATGGTAGAGTGAGACTACGTTGAGAATCCTTACATAGTATAAAACAAAGTCGCTTCCCTCTGTCTGTATGTATGTTTAGAAATTTAAAACTACGCTACGGATTTTGATGCGGTTTTTTTTAATAAATAGAGTGTTTCTTGAGGAAGGTTTTTAACGGACTTTTACCACGGGAAAGTATGTCATTCCCACGGGAAAAGTTGTTTTTTGGGCTGGACGAAGTCTGCCGGGTCCGCTATAGTTATGTATTATAATTTATAAACCTCGACGATGCAACATCGTGGTATAATTTTTCAGTTATACTGTGTAAGGTTTATAATGATGTTTTCATTCCTTGTATATTTTAACAATGTTGTCTGGTGGGTTAAATGCCCTGTGCATAACCCAGTCAAAAGATGTTTTTTTTTTTTACAATAATGCCTCTGACGGTGAAATTAATTATGACCATAAAAACTTATCAATTTAGGCTTCATTTGCTCGTTAATGGAGTATCTTCTAGATCTTCCGATAATGATTTTTTGGTTCATTTTGTGTTGGAAATGAGATGTTATAGTCGTATATAGCCATATACCAAATTGTTGTTTACTTTAAAATACTAGCTAAAGTTGATAATATTTTTGGCAAATAAACTTTGTTTTTTTTATTTCCGTATTTTATTTCTTCTTTATACAAGGTCTTTTTAAATTAAGTACAAATATTTTAAGGGTGGATTTCTATCATAAAAAAAAAAATTGGCCCTCCCATACAAATGGTGTCAGCGATCGGAGTCAATTTGTATGGGAGGGCTAATTTTTCTTTTTCATATTTCGACCTATGTTCCTTGGGGAAAGTTGTTCAGTTTGATGATAGAAATCCACCTTTAAAATATTTGTACTTAATTTAAAAAGACCTTATATTATTGTCAATGTTTAGGATTGGACTTATGAATTGAATTGAAACACACAACTATATATTTTTTAATAATATATTTATTTTTTATTACTAATTATTATGCTATCCTATTTGCTAAAATGTCATTTGGCTCTTTTTCTTAGAGAACACCAACTTTAAAGAAAATAAAACAATCTTTCGGTTTCGATTCGGTTGTACTTACAACTAAACTTGTAAGTCTGGTCCTGTCACTTTCGAAAATTAGAATAATAAAAGACAGCAACACAACAGCTGATTTAATCCTGTCAACGTTGCTTTGACAGGATTATAATTAGCTGTTGTGTTGATGTCTCTTATTTATTATTTTATTTTTAAGTGACAGAACCATACAAAAATATGTTAAGTTGTGTCTACAACCGAATCGACTCCACAATGACACACGAAGGCATGTAAGAATAGCAAGATGCAAACAAAGCTTTTCTTTAAAATTGTGTGTTCAAATATGGGGTGTAATGTAAACTGATGGAGGTTGCTCAGTCAACGAAACTGAACAACTTTCACCAGAAAATTCTTTCAGGAAGTAAAAAAATTGTTCGGCTTTTCCATACAAATTGTCTAGAATCGAGGTGAACATTTTGTATGGAAAAGAAGAAAAAAACCTGAAAGAATTTCCTGGCTAAAATTGGTCAGTGTCGTTGACTGAACAACATCTATCAGTTTTTGGGACGCTGTCCCTTACACCCGGTATATCTATAAGATAAATAAAATAAGTAAAGGCACGCAATTTTTATATCTAAGTAAGTACACTTCAACTCTTATTGCTAATAGTTTGAGCACCTGTTTATTAACATACGGGGTGTAAGGGACAGATAGAGGTTGCTCAGTCAACAAAACTGAACAACTTACGCAAGGATTTTTTGTTTCAGGAAATGAAATGTTTTTGACTTTCCCATACAAAATTACCATAATTAATTAATTATAATTTGTATGAAAAAGCAATTTTTTTTTTCATTTCTTGGTGATAGTTGTTCAGTTTCGTTGACTGAGCAACCCCTATCAGTTTGCAGGAAGCTGTCCCTTACACACGGTATGTTTGTAAAATTACATTGCACCTGACCATAAAAGGCATTAAAAATGACACCTCATGGTCAACATCTAAACCAAATCCAAAAATATATTTTTCTAATAGGAACAAACTAATAAACAAATTTTAATTAACTTCGAATTTGGTTTAGAGCATAATATGAATACAATTAAAATGAAACCTAACTAAAACGAAAATTTTATTTATTCATTAACAAAATAAATCTCAAGAAAAATACTTTACATAATAGTGAAATTTTGAAAAAGGTGGAGCAATACTGGCTAGTTGTTATAGTTCTTGGCAAACATCTTGAGCTTTGAATGGCGTATTGGGGGGAAAGTTTGCGCATATTAAACTCTCGGTTTGGTCAATATATTTTCCGAGAACTATATTTTCAATGTGTTTGTTTTCAGAGTGCCTGATTTGTGATGTCGTGATGAGATCAGTAGAAACCGTCGCCCCCACCGCTATTCCTGTAAATAATAAGATTATTTGATATGGTTGTTCAGCCACAACAGTCCACTGCTGGTCATGGCCCTCCCCGGCATTGGGGGTATATGCCATACTCACCACGCTTGGCAGGCGGGTTGGTGAGCGCAGTACAAGTTTACCATTCACAGGGAACGCTGCTGCCCATTCCCTGGATTTATCCCTTAGTCGCCTTTTACGACACCCACAGGAAGTTAGGGTGATGCTATTCTAACCTGGGACCACACGGGGGTTGTTCACTTAACCAAGATTAAAACAGTATTTTTTTCATTATAGTTAACTGACTGTCAATAAAATTGTGTTTTGTTAGTGTCATTCTAAACCACAATATAATAAATAGTATTAGCCTAAACAGTTGAACGAATTTTAATAAAACTTGGTTTAACGACAGATTGGATCCTGTAAATTCCTTATTCGCGCGGAAAAAAATATGAAAAAATTGGAAGAAATTGCTACCCTAGCAATAAGGCCGCCTGTGTTGTACTACTGTTATTTTCTGTGTTTTTTTTTTGTATCTGTATTTTTTTTTTTGGTGCAATAAAGAATTTTTGTATTGTATTGTATTGAAACGTACCGGTCGTTTCGCTCTTCGCTCTCAGAGGAAGAAGACTGTGAGTTGTCGTCGACGGCTTGAAGCGAGGCGCCCCCCCACTTCTCCTTACCCTCCCCTTTGCTCGCCTCTTGGTGTGCCCCGTGCGCTGTTAGTAACTGAAACAGGATCAAAAATATAAGAAAAATTAACCTTAACCTAGGTGCTTCTCTATTTAGACTAATTATTCACTCAGTGCGCCAATTTGTTGAGCTAATTCCCGAGTTATTAACCAAAATCCTCTAATTGTTCACTAAATACCTGTAATTGTTAATCCGATTCTCCTAATTGTTCACCTAATTCCCCTAATTGTTCACCCAGTTCGCCTAATTGTTCACTAAATTCCTCTAATTGTACATCTAATTCCCCTAATTGTTCACCCTATTCTCCTAATTGTTCACCCAATTCTCCTAATTCTTCACCAAATTCCCTTAATCGTTCACACAATTAATCGAATTGTTCACACAATGCCCCTAATTGTTAACCCAGTACTTCTTATTGTTTATCCAATTCTTGTAATTGTTCACCTAATTCCACTAATTGTTCGCCCATTTTCTGTAATACATACATACATACATACATACATAAAATCACGCCTTTATCCCAAATGGGGTAGGCAGAGCGAAAACGACCTAAATAAGGTCGTCCCGCCACGTCTGACAAGTTTTGAGGGCTATTAATTACAGATGATTATGTAGGTAGTGTATTAGCTTTAGTGACGGGTTGTCAGCCCATCGCCTAAATTGCAATAATTGAAACCCTCGTATCCCTTAGCTGGTTTTTACAGCATGCCCGGGAGGAGATGCAGCTGGCACATTCTATGTTTTTTCATCGCTCCCAGTCCAGCATGGAAGAATACATACATACATATAAATATAACCACACCTTTATCCCTAATGGGGTAGGCTAGGCACAGCGTAAATGACCTAAACAAAGGTCGTTCCTCTAATTGTTTACCTAATTCCACTAATTGTTCACCCATTTCCTCTAGCTGTTCACCTAATTTCCCTAATTGTTCACCCAATTCCTTATGTGACAGCTATATGTTACCGCGTCTGATCGGAAGCTTGTGCCACCATCTCTCGCAGCTGGCTGTGACGTAGTCGAGGGGCGCGGGGGTGGTTTGACCCACGCGTGGAGCGGCGGCACTGCCCTAGACGAGTTCGATGGTATCGCCAGATCGCCTAAAAGATCGCTAAAGGAAAGGATAATTGTTTAGATAGGCAGACTTGTGTGTTCACGCTTCAAATGAAATATTTTGATTTTTTTTAAATGAATTCTCTCATATCTGGGCCCATACCAAAAAACGCAATTACAAATAAAACACACACACACGCACATACAAACACACACATACGCGCGCGCGCGCACACATATATACATACACACACTCACATACACACTGAACTTTTCTTTTATGACTCACGTGACATCATCAGTGGAGCGCCACTTGAAGAAATCGTCTCCCACGTTGTCACACATATGTTACTATATATGTATACATACACACACGTACATATATGTTACCGTAACATTGTATAAACCGTTAGATCATAATCTATCTTAGTAAATTTATAACCTAACCTAACCTACCGAAAGTTTATAAACTGACGAGTAAGTTTGTAAATTAGCAGTTGTTTCAATTTTACGCTGACATATATATATATAATATATATACACACACATACACACACTACAACAAAAATAATTTAACTACACTTTTGTAACTTACGTTCTGGTTGTTCACACACATATGTACATACATACATACACACACACACACACACGCACGCACGCACGCGCACACACACACACACACACACACACACACACACACACACACACACACACGCACACACACATTTATCTAATGTAACAAAATTAATGTAAACATTTCTTTTATAACTTACGTGACGTCATCAGTGGATCGCCACTTGAAGAACTCGTCTCCCAAGTTGAAGGTGAGGTTGCTCCTCATCACCACCTTGAGTGGAACTGGTGGCTTCTCGTGGCGGAAGTGGGGAGATGAGGTGTTCTGGTTCTGCGCCATTTCATCCGGGGAGGGTTGATAGGCGGATGATTCTAGCTGTTCGAGGAACAAAATATTAATATTAATAAAATAATATATAACTGCCTCCGTGGTCTAGTGGTCTGAGCCATGGGCTCTCGATCCGGAGGTCCTGGGTTCGATTCCCAGGGGGAGAACGCAAAGTTGATATTTGTTAATTTATCACTTTGTGGGATTTTCCCCAGTTTGGTTAGGACATTGCAGGAAGAATCGCCTGACTGTCCGAAAAATTGTGGTCTGACGCGAGTTTTACATTTTTTACCTATCCCAAAAAGTGCACAACGCCGCTAAAGAAGTTCTCTCTTAAAAAAAAATTGCCTTACCTTCTCTGTACAAACGGGCCCGTGTTTCCTCTGTGTTTACCGACACAATATTATTGGCTACTTTCCAACTAGTCAAATCAGCAACTTTTTATGAAATGTCAAAAACGCTTTTTTATATGAAAATAGTAAATTATGACGTCACATTTTAGTAAATATTGACTAATCAAATCAATAACTTATATACTTTTAATTCGATTATTAAAATCTAAATGCGTATTTTTTTTAATGATGAATGAAATCCACAATATTTTTAGCCATTAGTTTTAAGTATAAACGTTTTGAATTTTTTAAGCTACCCAGTCAAGTACCCAATTAGGGAAAAAAATCCATTATAATAATATGCCAAAATAACTTAAGTAACCCCATCTCAGTTCTGGCTGTCGTCGTTGTTACTAAGATCTCCCGTCGGAGTTTATTAGACCGTTGACCCTCTGCTTACCCCGTGAGGGTTATAAACTTACCCCCTCTCCGTTGTCACTGTCATTCACATCGATGGGTTGCACGTTGGAACGTCTGAAGTTTGAGCTGGAGTTGTGTACAGATTGTCGTTTCGTGGATTCTATAACAAAGACGAAATGTTAGGCATTACAATTACTAGGCCTTTGAGGGCCTCAAAAGTGTACGTGCGTGTGCGTGTGTGTACGTGTTTGTGAGTGTGCCTCTCTCTCTCTCTCTCTCTCTCTGTGTGTGTGTGAGAGAGAGAGTGTGTGAGTGTGTGTGTGTGGATGTGTGTGTGTGTGTGTGTGCGTGTGTGTGTGTGTGTGTGTGTGTGTGTGTGTGTGTGTGTGTGCGTGTGTGTGTGTGTGTGTGTGTGTGTGTGTGTGTGTGTGTGTGTGTGTGTGTGTGTGTGTGTGTGTGTGTGTGTGTGTGTGTGTCTGTCTCACCTGTGGCTGTGACCCATTCGGAATCCTGTCCGTCGTCATCTTGCTCGTCGCTCCCTATGTCGCCGTTGTTGAGTACATTTTCAGCTTGGGAACGTTTGGTCTCTTGGCTGGTTACTGATCTTATCTGAACAGCAATGTTTTCATAATAAGATCATAATAAGGTACAGGAGGTCAATGTAGAATTGTCGGAGCGATTTGATTACCTATTCTCACAAAATAATATTTTTTCTTTCACGGTTTCTAGGTTACTAGTTACTATGGTTTTTAAAAACACTTTCCGCTGCTTTGATTTTTAGATATATCCTATTTTGTTATGTGTATTGCTGTCATGAGAGTTGTTAGCTCATAGAATAAATTGCCGTAGAATAAACCCGTTGTTTAATATATTCGTGGAGAGCATAACTTAACTAAATCTTAACCAAAATTGTTGCCATCCCTTTCTGTTTTCCCATGATAGACAGTGACAGGTGATCATTTTTAGTCAAGATTTAGTGATTTTGTGCGCTCACGAATCGTTACCATTGTAACAGCCAGTTGCAAGGGCGGATTTAGGGACAGAATGGTGGTTTTTTGTACTGTAGAGGTTTCATCACAGTACATACTTAGAAGCACAGCCCTTACTTGTGCCCCCCCCCCCCCCCCCCCCCAAAAAAAAAACCTGGATCCGCCCTTGGCCAGTTGGTTGGTTTTATTTGATATGGGCAACAACCGGACACAAAGCAATACACAAATCCTGAAATGCCTCTCACTATTGTCTAATGCGACGAGAATGTTATTTTATGAGATGTTGAGGCGTGATATTGTAAAAACCTACATTCATACATACATACATATTATCACGCCTGTATCCCTAATGGGGTAGGCAGAGCGTCAAACAAAGGTCATTTCGCCACGTCTGATAAGTTTTGAGGGTTGTTTAAGATAGATCTGTATATTGCTGTAGTGACAGGTTGTCAGCCCATCGCCTAAATTACAATATACTTAAACCCTCGAATCCCTTAGCTGGTTTTTACAGCATGCCCGGGAGGAGATGCAGCTGGC
Source organism: Scrobipalpa atriplicella (assembly GCA_029255725.1). NCBI lineage: Eukaryota > Metazoa > Arthropoda > Insecta > Lepidoptera > Gelechiidae > Scrobipalpa > Scrobipalpa atriplicella. The sequence goes on from JARACY010003236.1 coordinate 11,570, forward strand.
ACATTCTATGTTTCTCTATCGCTCCCAGTCCAGCATGGAAGCTAATGTGTAAAAACATAATAAATTATAATTTAGTTCACCTTTTCAACAGATCCCTGTTTCTGTTCCGAATCGGGTTTTTCCCCCGCGTCCTCGTCGTATTCATGCTGGATCGATACTATCTTTTTATTCTTAGCCCTGTACGAAAAAAACACATTTAAGTCTACATACATAGATAAAATACGCCTTTATCCCTAATGGGGTAGGCAAAGCAAAAATGACTTAAACAAAGGTCGTTCCGCCATGTCTGACAAGTTTTGAGGGTTAGTACAGATGATAATGTATATTGCTATAGTGACAGGTTGTCAGCCCATCGCCTATAAATTGCAATACACTTAAACCCCCGAATCCCTTAGCTGGTTTTTACAGCATGCCCGGGAGGAGATGCAGCTGGCACATTCTATGTTTTTCTATCGCTCCCAGTCCAGCATGGAACAAGAAGTCTACATACATACATAAAATACGCCTTTATCCCTAATGGGGTAGGCAAAGCAAAAATGACCTAAACAAAGATCGTTCCGCCATGTCTGACAAGTTTTGAGGGTTATTACAGATGATTATGACATATAATGAACTGTGTGCAAGATGATATGTTGCGAACAGGTGTGAATATTGAGGTGACGGCTGCTAGGGATGAATGGAAGAAGAAAACATACTGCGCCAACCCCAAATGATGGGATAAGGGTAAGATAATGATTAGACATCAGATTATATGCTCATCAAAATGCCAAAATATGCATGCAAAGATGTTCTAAAAAAGGGTGAAATATGCACTAAAAAGGGCTAAATAAATATGCACTATAAAAATGGTAATTATTACTAAAAATATCCCGTTTATTGGCAATATTTTTACAAGAGTGCGGCTTTATTGCCGAGGCCTTTTTTTCGACTGTGAACTGGGCAGCGTCTTATTCAGTTCAATATGTCTTTCGAATATTTCCAGGGACTTCCATAGACCAAGGATATGGGATTCTGACTGAGACGAACGCGCAGCCAGTCAATGTCTGCGTGTATTACAACAATGAATGACGCATTTAACTATTAAAATAAGCACTTTTAATCTAAATGTACCAAAATATACAATAACGCCCTAAAATTAGCGTTTTATGCATTTACATGTGCAAATATGCAATTGCATATAATCCGATGTCTAATAATGATAGAGTCTGTGCGAAAAGAGAACAGGCATAGAATCGGAGGGCGCACATTTGTATTAACTATCCCACGGCTGGTTGCGTGGCGTTTATGCCTAGGTCTTTGACCTAAAACCTCCAAAATTTAATGTAGAAGGTTACTGTTAATGACTTGGGCATAATCCTCACACGACCAAGCGACAGTTAATTAAATACAAATGCGCGCCCTCAAATTCCATGCCTGTTCTCTTTTCGCACAGACTCTAATAATGATATGTTGGTTACCGTAACTTGTGTTCTGGTTTATGTTCCGCCTCTGGTTTGTCGGTAGCTTTCTCTGTGTGTTGCTGTGAGCTCTTGCGATGGTGTTTCAGCTTCTTTTTCCTTCGCTTCTTCGCCTTGTGCTTGAACTCGGCACGTTGCTGATTTAGAAATACGTTGTTCAATAACGTTAACGTCATTAACGTTGTTGCACACAAAAATACAAATACATACATACATAAAATCACGCCTTTATCCCTAACGGGGTAGGCAGAGCAAAAACGACCTAAACAAAGGTCGTTCCGCCACGTCTAACAGGTTTTGAGGGTTATTACAGATGATTAGATATGTATATGGCTATAGTGACGGATTGTCAGCCCATCGCCTAAATTTCAAAACACTGAAACACTCGATTTTCTTAGCTGGTTTTTACAGCATGCAATTCCCGCAAACTTATAGGGGTTGTCAACGATACTGAACCACTACCATCAGGATTTTTTTTTTCAGAAAATGAAAATAAAAATTTGCTATTTCATACAAAATGACCCATGAGAGGTAGGCGCAGCTCTTGGAATATAATAAATACCGGCTTTTGGTTATTTGATTCTTTGAGTTGGATTTTTTCAATATTTTTTATGGGCTCCTTATGCGTTACTGAAACATCCCTTAAGCTATGGCACGCAATTAAATTAACACCCTGTATAAATGATGAGAGATAGATAATTTAACTCACATTTATGTACGGCTCAGGGACCGGAGGCTTCACTTCAATGAAATCTTCGATTATTATCTTTTTGTCGGCTAATGCGTCATTGGCGTCCTGAAACATTTTTTTTTATATTTCAATTCTAAACAAAGATAAATTAACTTAAACTTCAGACTTCTTTTGTTGTTCTTGTCTTAATCTCAAGAGTTAAACCAGCTTTTGTATCAATATTTGACCACTTACTTTATCAGAGTTTAACCAATTATTTCAAAGTTTAACCAAGACTTACTTGTTGGTTATAAACCATTTGCTCTCCATCATTGATTGGGTTGATGCCCTGAGAAGTGGGCATTGGTACAGGGGCACTTTTCAGTTGTTACTATTGTTGTATAAATAATAAAACATTAATTATCTCAGAGTATAACCAATTATTTCAGACTTTAACCAGCACCTACCTGTTGGTTATAACCATTTGCTCTCCATTGTTGACTGAACTGACGCCCTGAGCAGTGGACATCGGTACAGGGGCTATCTTCAGTAGTCTCCTTTCGTTGTTTCACTATTTAACCACCCGTTTCATAGTTTAACTACTTCTTTCATAGTTTAACCGTTTGTATCACAGTTTAACTAGGACTTACCTGTTGGTTATACACCATTTGCTCTCCAATATTAACTGGACTGATGCCCTGAGCAGTGGACATCGGTACAGGGGTCTTCAGTAGTCTCCTTTCGTTGTTTCACTATTTAACCACCCGTTTCATAGTTTAACCACTTCTTTCATAGTTTAACCGTTTGTATCACAGTTTTACTAGGACTTACCTGTTGGTTATACACCATTTGCTCTCCAATATTAACTGGACTGATGCCCTGAGCAGTGGGCATCGGTACAGGGGCTTTTTAGCCGTCACTATTTGTTGTTTCACTATTTAACCACTTGTTTCGTAGTTTAACCACTTGTTTCGTAGTTTAACCACTTGTTTCGTAGTTTAACCACTTGTTTCGTAGTTTAACCACATGTTTCAGAGTTTAACCAGGACTTACCTGTTGGTTATACACCATTTGCTCTCTATCATCATTATTGTTGTTGACTGGATTGACGACGCCCTGAGCAGTGGGTACAGGAGCGGTTTTCAGTCGTCTTTTCTTTTTGAGCCATTGGTTGATATCCATAGTTTGGTCAGGACCGGCTCGGGCTACCTGTAGGTACAATGCTAGATGAAATATTTGTTTAAGAAAGGTGAAATCTCTAGAATCTAGATTCATAAAGTCAGGATTATTCTCCTCCTTCTTATCGTGTGGGTTTCGAGTCGATCGACCCGACGAACCCTGGTTTCAGAGTTTTTAAACCGCCTAATAACACAGCTAAAAGGCCTCACTATTAAAGACAGTGACCGGGACCGATGGCTTAACGTGCCTACGTAGCACGAAATCTTGATTCTTCAAGGATTATGTCTATCTATACAGGGTGTTAATTTAATTGCGTGCCATAGCTTAGGGGGTGTTTCAGTAACGTAAAAGGTGCCCATGAAAAATATATAAACAAGCCAAGCCAAGAATATTTTGTACCTAGGCCACTCCAAACCGATGTATGTAATTTTCTCGGGTGGTTATATATGTTTTAGATAAGATTTTCGCTTGTACAGTTTATTAAACCTGAAAAATTATACGTTATGACAAAGCCATTTGCTTCCATGCTGGACTGGGAGCGATAGAAAACATAGAATGTGCCAGCTGCGTCTCCCCCCGGGCATGCTGTAAAAACCAGCTTAGGGATTCGAGGGTTTCAGTATATTGTAAATTAGGCGATGGGCTGACAACCTGTCACTACAGCAATATACAGATCTATCTTAAACAACCCTCAAAACTTGTCAGACGTGGCGGAACGAACCTTTATTTAGGTCGTTGACGCTCGCTCTGCCTACCCCATTAGGGATACAGACGTGATAGTATGTATGATAAAGCCTAATTAATTCCCCAAGGAAACTATTGGTTTGGATTTGGAGCGGCCCAAGTACCCTCCCCCCCCCTTGGATGACTGTACAAGGATAGATAAATCTTATCTAAAAATATTAAGGGGCTACCCTGAGCCAAGTCCAGGTGGCGCCCTCATCAGTCAAAAAATCATTACTCACTGAAAAAGCAATTAATCGAAAATCCGGTAAACCAGATTGAAATAAAAGCAAAGAAGATAATTTAGAACATCATAAAGTTGCAATTCATAGTTCCTGGTAGTAACAGAAGGAAAATTTGCGAAAAACGGCCGCTTTTAGCACTTTTGTTATCTGTAACTGCTGGAAACACTGAATCATGAATTTATAGTGCTTAAAACAAACTTCAGTACCTATTCTTTAATCTGGTTTACCGGATTTTCGATTCATTGCGTTTTCAGTGAGTAATGATTTTTTTAATTGATGAGGGCGCTGGCGGCACCGGGTAGCCCCTTAATAATCATACATAATCACCTGAGAATTTGTCATCGGTTTGTTGAGACCCAGGTATTGTATCTGCTTGGCTGACTGTTCCTAAATATTAATAATTATGAATATAAAATAATAATTTAAGTATGTCTCACTTATACTTATACAGGGTGTTAATTTAATTGCGTGCCATAGCTTAGGGGGTGTTTCAGTAACGTAAGAGGAGCTTATAAAAAATATTCTGTGTCGAATATTCTGTCCGGTGCCAAACAGCTTGCTGTGTTCCGTCGGTGCGTGAGACTACCAGTGCCTTAACAGGCGTCTTCTGGGTTAGCTCGCTCCATCGTCGACTCTGTCATGGTCATCGTTGACCTTTGTGTCTAGAGTCAAGAGCTAACCCATTTTAAGTAAAAAAAAATAAATAAAAAAAAAAAACCTCTTACCGGTTGTAACGGCATCATGGGCTGCGGCTGCGGCTGTGGCGGCGGGTTGTTGGCGGGTGGCGCCCCCTGGGACACTTCTAGTTTCTTTAACACCTTGGCTTCCGTCTGCCGCATGCTCGTCGGGTCTCGCATCAGCTCTGTCACGCGGTTGCGTTCGAATACTCGCCCGTTGTTTATAACCTGATATGTAAATACTTATTTTAAAATGTAAAAACGATATTACTTGAATTGGCAAAATCCGAAACATTAATTCTATTGATAATATAAATGCCAAAGTTTGGATGTTTGAATGTTTGTTACTCAGTACATCATTTGATACATCATCTTGGTACCTCATTTTATACATACATCATAAAATCACGCCTTTATCCCTAATGGGGTAGGCAAAGCAAAAACGACCTAAACATAGGTTTTTCCACCACGTCTGACAAGTTTCGAGGGCTAATACAGATGATGATTATGTATATTGCTATAGTGACGGGTTGTCAGCCCATCGCCTAAATTGCAATACACTGAAACCCTCGATTCCCTTAGCTGATTTTTACAGCATGCACGGGAGGAGATGCAGCTGGCACATTCTATGTTTTTCTATCACTCCCAGTCCAGCATGGAAGTTTTATTAGTTTATAAAAAAGTCATTTAACACGGGTGAAACCGCGAGCAGGAAGCTAGTACCTATTATAAATGAGAAAGTTTAAATGTTTGTTTGTAAGTTACTCAATTACGTTTCAATCACTAGACGGATCGGGATGAAACTTGGCCCACATTATAGAATAGATCCTGATATATATGTAGGCTACTTTTTACCGCAGGAAAACCTTCATTTCTACGGGAAAACTCATTTAACGTGGGTGAAACCGCGGGCAGAAAGCTAGTTCTTAATACATATTACCATGGACTAACTACTCAAGAGGACTAACAACCGCCATACTAGAGAGCGTACCTCGATACTCGATTAAAGGTCAAAATGCGAGCAAAACCTAGATGGCGCTGGCATATTGCTCGAAGAGTCCCGTCGTTAATATAGGTAGTGAAATTGTATAAATTCAATAACAACTTGAACTAAATTATCTTTTCAGATTTTTAAAGTAGAAATACACAATGAGAAATGCTGTTTAAAACATCTGAATTCAATACATGTTATGTTTACACAATATTTTGCTAATGTCAATAGATGGCGCTGCTAAGTAGCGGTGTACACAGTTTATACAAGAAAGGTTGTCAGTCCTCTTTGTTTTATTCGTCCATGATATTACTATACTATTACCAAGGCTGAAATTTAAATATATGCATAAATTAAAATTTCTAGTCAATAGATTTCATACGAATGATTTACTTACTTGTATTCACTTTTTAATAAAATATGTAAATCAATGATAAGAGAAAAAATATCAAGATAAGAAATAAAGTTAAGGTATTAATAAATAACTTTTTATTTTAAAAACATTATATAAAAAAAACATTGAACTGTTGTAGATTTTACCATACATTTAATTAAATTTTCTGCAAATAGAAAGAAACATAGAATTTAAGAAATATTTTAATTTATTATTTTGAAATCATGTTTTAAGTTGTAATATAACTCAATACAATAGAGGGTTTCTACTCACAAAACTTAATATTTTTCCCAATAAGGATTATTTTTTCATCGAAATATGAATATGTTCCTTTGGAAAAGTTGTTCAGTTTAACGGGTAGGTTCCCGAAAATTTGATCAGCAATTTTTATACACCTACCTTAATATTTCTCTCATTGAGAATGGTGACAAGATCCCTCACAAACGTGTTGTTCGGATACAGCTGCCTATGCTTGCAGTGTATCTCCACTTCTAAATGGTCTTCGGTATTGTTCATTAGGGTCCGCACTAGTTGCAATATGAACTTGTTTTTTGTTTTTGAACGTGTACGCTTCGCCTTGCTGTGTTTTCTGTGGAGAGAGGTAGCTGTTAGGTAATGTACTTACGTTTTTGTGCTGTAAATTTTAAAATTAAAATTTATTTGAAGTCATAAAGTATAATAATCCTTACATAGTATAAAACAAAGTCGCTTCCCTCTGTCTGTATGTATGTATGTATGCTTAGATCTTTAAAACTAGGATGCGGGTTTTTTTAATAAATAGAGTGATTCATGAGGAAGGTTTTTAACTGACTTTTACCACGGGAAAGTATGTCATTCCCACGGGAAAAGTTGTTTTTCTGGGCTAGACGAAGTCTGCCGGGTCCGCTAGTAGTAAATATGTAAGAAAGAAAATAATAAATTCGCCTCGGGCCACGACCTCAGGCAGGATTCGAACCTGCGCCACTGGATTGCCGGTCCATTGCACAACTATGCTACCGAAGCTGCGGCCAGAGTGACGAAATTAATATACTCTTTATTATATTGTTTCTTTCATATTTATATGAAATAAAATAGCATTTATGAGTGCTAAAAATATCCCTAAAAAAAATTATAATAGTATCTACAACGTGTAACAGAAAGGGTACACCATCTTTGGCAAACCGTGCCCTCAAATTTCAATTACTTACGTAGCATTAATAACTGCAATACAAGAAAAAGCTAAAATGACTAATGTTGGTAAGTAAGTATTATTTGAATGAAATCTTTGAAATTGTATTAATTATTAGGGTCACATTTTCATCAATCATCACATCATACGATGACATGAAATAAACCTAATTGTTAAAACATGAGAAATAAGATGTAATGAATGGTCACACACATCATTGCAGAATACATACATACATACATAAATCACGCCTTTATCCCTAATGGGGTAGGCAGAGCGTCAACGACCTTAACAAAGGTCGTTCCGCCACGTCTGACAAGTTTTGAGGGTTGTTTAAGATAGATCTGTATATTGCTGTAGTGACAGGTTGTCAGCCTATCGCCTAAATTACAATAAACTGAAACCTTCAAATCCCTTAGCTGGTTTTTACAGCATGCCCGGGAGATGCAGCTGGCACATTCTATGTTTTCTATTGCTCCCAGTCCAGCATGGAAGAATTGCAGACAATGAATGTCGTATAACATATTTCATTTCCTTCTATTTTCCTACTCATTCTATTAAAATGTCTAAATACAATTAAGCACTCCGTGAACCTATACTATGTGAAAACTTGTGACATTGTTATCGATTCGTATGCGCACAAAGTCTCTAGGGCTCGTATTTATAAAGCGATCTCAAGATTGAGAGCAATATTAAGTATGGATTTGGCAGATCATTTTGTACTGTAATGACATTTCTGATACGGACTCAAACTCGCTGTCACTCTTGAGAGCTGATTATAAATACGGGCCTAAATCTTGCCGTCGACCGACATCAGCGACCGGGAGATGCGACTGCAATGGACGAATAACATAATAAATGACATACCTGCTCTTCTTATGCTTCTTCTTGTGCGAGTGTCGGCGGATCTTGTTTGTGGACGTCGAGTTGTCGCTGTCGACCGACATCAGCGACCGGGAGATGCGACTGCAATGGACGAATAACATAATAAATGACATACCTGCTCTTCTTATGCTTCTTCTTGTGCGAGTGTCGGCGGATCTTGTTTGTGGACGTCGAGTTGTCGCTGTCGACCGACATAAGCGACCGGGAGATGCGACTGCAATGGACGAATAACATAATAATGACGAGGTTTACAAATGAAGACTACAGGGAAAAAAAAGGAATGTCAGTAAAAAGTCAAAAATGAACTAATAATGCCATCTTGTGGCATTCGTGTGTACTTAAACCACAGCAGAAAATTCAAGAAACAACAATCGTCGATGTCGAAGTTACCAGTTAGAGTCTGTGCGAAAAGAGAACAGGCATGGAATTTGAGGGCGCGCATTTATATTTAATTAACTGTCGCTTAGTCGTGTGAGGATTATGCCCAAGTCTTTAACAGTAACCTTCTACATTAAATTTTGGAGGTTTTAGGTCAAAGACCTAGGCATAAACGCCAAGCAGCCAGCCGTGGGCTAATTAATACAAATGTGCGCCCTCTGATTCTATGCCTGTTCTCTTTTCGCACAGACTCTATTTGGTACAGTGCGACCGCCAAAACTGTTCAGGCGATCAATGACAGCTATAGTGGCGACGTGAAAAATGCACAGTTTTCGCGGTCGATCTGTACAATTTAGGTAAAAAGATATAAACTTTAATTCGTTTTATTTTGAGTTTCTGTAAAATATGTTACAATTGACATTCCTTGTTTTTCCCCTGTAGTCTTCAAGTTAACACTACTTGAGTACTATTAATGATCTACTTGAGCAATAATAGCGTCTACTTGAGCACTTGAGCATTGGCTACTTGACTATGTTTTTTTCAACTTGTATGCTACTAATTAACTAAATTAATCTTGGAATACCAAATGTATAATAAAAAGACAGATTGATGAGGAGAAGACGTCTATTCGGCGCTAGGTTTCTTGGCGATAGAGGGTTTTACAATGGTGCGATTTCTTTTTATTAATTCGATCAATAAGCGCCATCTATTGCAAACTGAAACTGTGAGAACTAATAAGACAGGTAGGCTTGCTAAGGCTCGTATTTATAAAGCGATCTCAAGATTGAGATCAATATTAGGTATGGATTTCTCAGGTCATTTTGTACTGAAATGACATTTCTGATACGAAACTCGCTGTCACACTTGAGAGCTATTTATAAATACGGGCCTAAGCGTGTGCTAAGCTGATGAAAATGAAATTGCATAGTAGTTTCGTAGTTTGGGGATAGATGGCGTTTTTACAATTTATCTTAGCACCAACATAAACTGTTTCTAAACACTACTTACGGAGGAATTTTCTGAAAAACTAGTCAAAGTAGTTAAAATTATATTCAAGCACCTGCCTTTTTTAAATACTTTCTGAATCAAACCAACGTGTAGTTATTTTTACTAATATAACGAAAACTCAACAAGTATTTACAGAGGATTCCTTAAAATTTTATTAAAAGCTATAATAACTATTTTTTTTTTATTTAATAGAATGGGAACATTTATTTATTTAACAGTTATTGTGCTCAAATACATTACAAAAACAGGACATAAAAACAAGGACACAGCTTGCACTGCTTATTTAATAAAATATATTTTCACAGCAGGGTCAAAATATGAAAAATAAAATTAGCTCTCCCATACAAATGGTGTTATATCTCGAGTAACTTTGTATGAAAGGACCAATCTATTTTTCATACTTCAACCCATTTTCCTTGAGCAAAGTTGTTCAGTTCCAAGCGTAGATTCACACCCTAAACTTAGGTTAGCTATTTTTTTTTTACTATCGGTATAATTTACACGCAAATAAGAATAAAGAGTGCGAAAGGTACTACCATGGAGGAATAAAACAAAGAGGACTGATAACCTCCCTTATGAACTGCGTACACCGCTACTTAGCAGTGCCATCTATTGACATTAGCGAAATATTGTGTAAACTGATTATGTATTTTAATTCAGATGTTTTAAACAGCATTACTCATTGTGTATTTCTACTTTAAAAATCTTAAAAGATTTGGTTCAAGTTGTTATTGTTTTTTTTTTTTCAATTTATGACCTATATTAACAACGGACTCTTCGAGCAATATGCCAGCGCCATCTAGGTTTTGCTCGCATTTTGACCTTTTTATCGAGTATCGAGGTACGCTCTCTAGTATGGCAGTTAGCAGTCCTCTAGAGTAGTTAGTCCATGGTACTACTTTAGCTTTAAAGGTGTATAAGTAAAAATAGGTGCATGCTTTTAAACAGGCAAAGGTGTGATGGCAGAAATAATATTGTAGAGTATTTTTTTTTTTTTACTTTAGAAACATAAAAACGCTATCAAGTAGGTAGGTACATAAAGAAAGAAAACAAAGATCTGTAAAAAAATTTAGACTTTATTTATAAAAAGTAAACTTTAAATAATATAGTAATTAAAGCAAGAAATTTTTATAATTCCACATGTAAAAAAAAATATAAGGTCAATGTGGGGAAGTCCGGCATACTTCATTATACAGGGTAAGACCGGCACACCGTCACAAAAAAATGGCTATTTTCTTTTTTCTAGCCTCATAATGCTACTAGCGCCATGTGATTTGAACTAACACCACAATACTGGTTTTATCGACCACAAAGTAATCCGCGCTCTTATTTAAATGCTGAAGTTATAGGTCGTTAGTCGGAGTTGCCCTGTAGACGGACTTCCCCACATTGACCTTAAAGAAGTATCAATAGCTATTTATGTAACTGTTGCATAATGAGGGATATTTAACACGCGAGTGTTAAATACTAATTATGTACAGTTTCATACAATAGTTTATCTACACTCATACAACAAATTTAAATTAAAGAAAAAATAAAGTAATCATTATTTCTTCTTTTCTAGTTTGCTCAAATAGCAAGCATCTGCGTAAAAATTAAAAAAAAAAAACTTAATTTTGTTACAGCTTTGCGATAACGAAATGAAATTTGTATGGTTCCTTAGTCACGGCTGCATCGAAAGGTATATCATTTGCTTAGCGTTTCTGATAAGTAAATGAAGGATTTACGACATGAGTGTAGATAATTTTTTTTTTTTAAGTTTCAACATGCAATTTTTAAAAAAAATTGGTCTCACCGCGGCCCTCGCAACTTTAGTAAAGTCAACTCCGCCTCGCTCGGCTCACGGTCATCTGTTATAAAAACATTATATCAACATTCATACTCATTCAACATACATAATCACGCCATTATCCCTAATGGGGTAGGCGGAGCGTACACGACCTAAACAAAGGTCGTTCCGCCACGTCCGACAAGTTTTGAGGGTTATTTGAGATAATTCTGTATATTGCTTTAGTGACAGGTTGTCAGCCCATTGCCTAAATTACAATACTGAAACCCTCGAATCCCTAACATTAAATCAAGTTAGAAACTAATCTACATTATACTGGGTTCAGAAACGGATAGAGGTTGCTCAGTCAACGAAACTGAACAACTTACGCCAGGATTTCTTGAAAGAATTTCCTGATAAAAGATGTTCAGTCTCGTTGACTGAGCAAACCATATCCGGTTCTGGTACGCTATGTTTTCTAAGAAAAAATATAATATAATTAGTCTATTTTATTATATTATACAACGTGTAACATAAAGGGTATACGCATCGAGAAATGTGTGAATCTACCCATGATACTGAACAACTTTCCCTAAGAAACATAGGTCGAAATACGAAAAAAAAGTTTTGACTTCCCATACTAAATGCGCTATCAGCTGATGCATTTTGTATGGAAGGTAATTATTAGTTTTTCGTTTTTCATCCTATGTTCCTTAGGGAAAGTTGTTCAGTTTCATGGGTAGATTCACACATTTCACGATACATATACCCTTTCTGTTACACGTTGTATATTTTTGTAATAGTGTGTACCTACTCGTATAAGTATTACTGTGTGTTGTCTGTAAATAGTTTAAATTTGCACTATCCCGCTAACTGCTACGTACTTTCCTATCACTTAAAGGTTGCCTGGCAGAAATTGCTACCTTAGCAATAAGGCCGCCTATGTTGTACTTTTGTTATGTTGTTTGTGTATTACTGTGTATTTATCTCCTTACGTGCAACAAAGTATTTTGTATTGTATTGTATGTGTATGTGATTGTGAGTGTGGCTTTGCTGGTCTTAATTTATATTTATTATGTCTTTGATTACTGTCTTTGAAAACATAGAATGTGCCAGCTGCATCTCCTCCTGGGCATGCTGTAAAAACCAGCTAAGGAATTCGAGGGTTTCAGTGCATTACAATTTAGGCGATGGGCTGACAACCCGTCACTATAGCAATATACAATAATCATCTGCAATAACCCTCAAAACTTGTCAGACGTGGCGGAATTACCTTTATTTAGGTCGTTTTTGCTCTGCCTACCCCATTAGGGATAAAGGCCTGATTTTATGTATGTATGTATGTATGTGTGTGTGACTGTGGCTGTGCTGGTATTAATTTATATTAATTATGATTTTGTCTTTGATGTGTGTGATTGTGAGTGTGGCTGTGCTGGTCTTAATTTATTTTGATTATGTCTTTGATTGCTTTCGGTAATTTTTTTAAATCTGTCTTAATAGCCCGATTAACGAAGCCTATGACATCCGACAAATTCCTCAGTCTTTGAAACTTAGCAGGTGATAAATTTAGGTAATACAGATTACAGATGTAAGATAAGCCAATACTTTTTATGACCCTACATTAGGTATTTTTACCTAAACGTGAAAAACGCTTATAACTCTCTGTGAATAAATCCTCAGGCTAAAATAATTTCTTTATATGTATGTTTGTATTAGTAGAAATAAGTATGTAAAGGAATCCAAAATAATTTCTATTTGAGAGATAGTCTAAATATAACTTTTAACATTTTGCTCTATAAGTCGTACTGAAAAATTGCTTTGCTAATTATTATTCTTTAATATAGTTTTATTTACTAAAATAAATAGCTTTGTTTGATAATCCAATAGATTTTCCTTTTTGAACTTATCAATTTTATTTTTGCTCAATAACGTAATGTGAAAAATTACTCAGCTTAATTTAATACTTTTATTAGTTAAGAATCAATATATTCTAATAGATTTTCCAATAATCCAAAGGAATTTCGGCCTTTTACAAACGTTTTTAAAACCTTAACAATACGGACGGTCGCGGGTGTGAAGAGGGGTGCGGTGGCGGCGGACGGCGCGAGCGACACGGCTCGGCGGCGGGCGGACCGGCAGTTTATTTACTCGTTGGGGTGAAGTGCGCAACGGAGTTGTTTGGTTAGCTATTTAGCTATTTATTTGTTTTAGTGAATCTAGGGACTTTTTGACAGCACAAAATTTTTGTTAAAAAATTCACATTAGATGGCCCTGCTCTTATTTCATTAAAAAAAAGAGACAAAGACAATGCTCCCTTAGAATATAAACTCTTTGTATTTTTTAGACTCAAATTGACATACCATAATGTCAAATCTAAAAGAAAATTATTTTCGTCGTATTTTTTTGCTGCTAGGCATAATCACAGTATAATTCAATAGTCTGACGTTCTGACGTACGTCATACAGTATGGTCACTCCCTGCCTCCCCCTGGAAGTGCGGCCCCCCCCCCCCGCGCTCGGTTACCTTTCAGTTACCGACTGGCAGGGACGCGACGACTAGGCGGTGCGCAGAGTGAATGTTGTTAAGTTGGCTGAATTTGTATTAAGTCAGTATCTCACAAAAAATATGTGCAGGCTTACTGACCGTTTTAATGTGAAGTCTATGTTCTTTTAAAAATCTGAGAATAATTGTGTCTGAAATCAAATTCGGTCTATGTCGTTTGGAAGAAAATAAAATATCGGTGGAACATTTGTTTTTAAGTCTTTGTTTTACAAAAAATTATCATTTCAGCACTGTAACAATACGAAATAAGTCATTGTTTTTATCGATTTGGAGTAAATATTCCAAGATAAGTCACAAAAAATCTGTGAAGTTATAGCCACGAACCGATTTCTTGCCATATCAAAACCAACAGCACAGTATATAAATGTTTGTTTACAACGATTTAAGCACCGCCAAGCCCTATTAACACACCTACCTTACTTTTTTTAGATATGCGCGGCCACAGTTGCTTGTCTGCCGCTCAATTTAAAAAACTCAATGAGTGCGTTTTTATAGTGAAGTGATCATTGTGTTGTGATTGAAGTATTTTAAAAATTTTGTGGTTTTTAACTTAAAGAAAAAACAAAAACAGGTTTGCGGCAAATAAAAGTCAAGCAAGTTATGATTTTTACTCTCGCAGCGTATTTAAGGACTTCAAAGTTTGCCAAGTATGTCCGGGGTGCCAAAGAAATTAAAATTGTATATCGGATAAAGAATGGTGTCCCGAAAATGAAAGGGGTTGCTCAGTCAACGATAGGGAATAACTTTCACAGTTAATGGAGATTCCGCCAATACAGCCATATAAGCCACAGGATAACAGAGTACGTTTGAAAAAGTTGCCTCGACCTCACTAGACAAGGCGCTTAATCTCGTGGTACATTTTGCAGCTGGTAAGAATGTGATTATAAAAAGTCAGCCATGTTTCTTAGTGTACCCACACCTTGAGGACCCATCAATTTCGCATTGATAAGCGGTAATCACGTTATCAGGGCCCACGAATTTCCAATTATTTACAATGCGAAGATATTCTTTACCTAATCTGGTAATATAGGGGCAGCAAGTTAAAGATTAGGGGACACTTCCGAAAGAGACACGTATGCTTATGCGTGTTAAGCGACTTATCGAAGCTACGCTACAATCCTTTACCCTATCTGCTTAGTATTGATAGAATTTTAATAAGATAATTTTGCTGCACCTGGTGCATTTGTTAAGTTATTAAGATTAATTACTTTTATTCTATAAATAAAATACTTACCTCTTAGATAAGAATACTACTCTAAAAAGACTACTACTTTGTTAAAAAAATTGTTATACCTGGTGTATCTATATGTATGTACTAGTATGTATGTATACAGGTATAATGATCTTACTCTTTTAAAACTTTAAATAGTAACTATGAAAGAAAAGGATATTGTTTTAAAAAAAATACTTAATACCTTTACGATTCGCAAGGTTCATTGAGTAAAAATGTTTACCTTTTTTGTTGGAGGCCCGTAACTGTGAGAAAAAAACCACGATTATGAACCTATACACATTTATTTGGAAAAAATATGTTCGAGATCTTTTTGAATTACCGTCACGCAAGGCCAGTGTTTATCAGATATAAAAACTTCTTTCAACATATTTGCCAATGTATAACTGACTTAATAATTAATAAATTTAATTAAAAAGGCTTTGTCAATATATTTAATTCATTTTTAATATTATAAGTATTTATTTTACTACTAATTCTGCACTTTAATCTTAATTATAGGAATATTCTAGTACTAAATTATTGAAGGCTAAAGATGACCGATTTTTATTTCGGTCATTGTTTTATCTAGATTTAACAAGAAGTGTAACACATTACCAAATAAGCCGTTATTTGACTAAAAATCCCACGTAAGTTAGCGGTTTATGTTAAAATTTAGTACTAGAATATTCCTATAATTAAGATTAAAGTGCAGAATTAGTAGTAAAATAAATACTTATAATATTAAAAATGAATTAAATATATTGACAAAGCCTTTTTAATTAAATTTATTAATTATTAAGTCAGTTATACATTGGCAAATATGTTGAAAGAAGTTTTTTATATCTGATAAACACTGGCCTTGCGTGACGGTAATTCAAAAAGATCTCGAACATATTTTTCCAAATAAATGTGTATAGGTTCATAATCGTGGTTTTTTTTCTCACAGTTACGGGCCTCCAACAAAAAAGGTAAGCATTTTTACTCAATGAACCTTGCGAATCGTAAAGGTATTAAGTATTTTTTTTAAAACAATATCCTTTTCTTTCATAGTTACTATTTAAAGTTTTAAAAGAGTAAGATCATTATACCTGTATACATACATACTAGTACATACATATAGATACACCAGGTATAACAATTTTTTTAACAAAGTAGTAGTCTTTTTAGAGTAGTATTCTTATCTAAGAGGTAAGTATTTTATTTATAGAATAAAAGTAATTAATCTTATCTTATCTAAACTTATAAAATCGTTTGTCCTTACTGACTGACTGACTGACTGACTGATTCATCAACGCAGAGCCTAAACTACAAAAGCTAGAATCGTTAAACTTAGAGAGCAAGTTCCTCTTATAACGTAACTTCCCACTAAGAAAGGATTCCAGGATTTTCCCTCCCTAAACGGGTAAAAAGGGGGGTTGAAGTTTGTATGAAAGTCCGTCAATTTTGAAGGTAGGATCTTCAAATTTTGTATTTAGGCTAATGATTAAAAATTATTTATACGTGTTTCAGCATTTTTGTATTTTTTCACCCCTAAGGGGGTTAAATAGGGATGGAAGTTTGTATGGAAATTCCGTCAATTTGATGGCAGGATACTCTCAATTTTAAAGAAAGGATCAGCGCGGGAACTCAATCCCACGGGAAAACTCAAAGCTAGTCTTAAATAACTTAACAAATACACCAGGTGCAGCAAAATTATCTTATTCAAATTCTATCAATACTAAGCAGATAGGGTAAAGGATTGTAGCGTAGCTTCGATAAGTCGCTTAACACGCATAAGCAATACGTGTCTCTTTCGGAAGTGTCCCCTAATCTTTAACTTGCTGCCCCTATATTACCAGATTAGGTAAAGAATATCTTCGCATTGTAAATAATTGGAAATTCGTGGGCCCTGATAACGTGATTACCGGTTATCAATGCGAAATTGATGGGTGCTCAAGGTGTGGGTACACTAAGAAACATGGCTGACTTTTTATAATCACATTCTTACCAGCTGCAAAATGTGCCACGAGATTAAGCGCCTTGTCTAGTGAGGTCGAGGCAACTTTTTCAAACGTACTCTGTTATCCTGTGGCTTATATGGCTGTATTGGCGGAATCTCCATTAACTGTGAAAGTTATTCCCTATCGTTGACTGAGCAACCCCTTTCATTTTCGGGACACCATTCTTTATCCGATATACAAATTTTAATTTCTTTGGCACCCCGGACATAATCTACCTTGGCAAACTTTGAAGTCCTTAAATACGCTGCGAGAGTAAAAATCATAACTTGCTTGACTTTTATTTGCCGCAAACCTGTTTTTGTTTTTTCTTAAGTTAAAAACCACAAAATTTTAAAATACTTCAATCACAACACAATGATCACTTCACTATAAAAACGCACTCATTGAGTTTGTTTAAATTGAGCGGCAGACCAAGCAACTGTGGCCGCGCATATCTAAAAAAAGTAAGGTAGGTGTGTTAATAGGGCTTGGCGGTGCTTAAATTGTTGTAAACAAACATTTATATACTGTGCTGTTGGTTTTGATACGGCAAGAAATCGGTTCGTGGCTATAACTTCACAGATTTTTTGTGACTCATCTTGGAATATTTACTCCAAATCGATAAAAACAATGACTTATTTCGTATTGTTACAGTGTTTTTTGTAAAACAAAGACTTAAAAACAAATGTTCCACCGATATTTTATTTTCTTTCAACGACATAGACAGAATTTGATTTCAGACACAATTTTTCTCAGATTTTTAAAAGAACATAGACTTAACATGAAAACGGTCAGTAAGCCTGCACATATTTTTTGTGAGATACTGACTTAATACAAATTCAGCCAACTTAACAACATTCACTCTGCGCACCGCCTCGTCGTCGCGTCCCTGCCAGTCGGTAACTGAAAGGTAACCGAGCGCGGGGGGGCCGCACTTCCAGGGGGAGGCAGGGAGTGACCATACTGTATGACGTACGTCTCAGAACGTCAGACTATTGAATTATACTGTGATTATGCCTAGCAGCAAAAAAATACGACGAAAATAATGTTCTTTTTAGATTTGACATTATGGTTTGTCAATTTGAGTCTAAAAAATACAAAAGAGTTTATATTCTAAGGGAGCATTGTCTCTTTTTTTTAATGAAATAAGAGCAGGGCCATCTAATGTGAATTTTTAAACTAAAATTTTGTGCTGTCAAAAAGTCCCTAGATTCACTAAAACAAATAAATAGCTAACCAAAACAACTCCGTTGCGCACTTCACCCCAACGAGTAAATAAACTGCCGGTCCGCCCGCCGCCGCCGAGCCGTGTCGCTCGCGCCGTCCGCCGCCACCGCACCCCTCTTCACACCCGCGACCGTCCGTATTTTTAAGGTTTTATAATCGTTTGTAAAAGGCCGAAATTCCTTTGGATTATTGAAAATCTATTAGAATATATTGATTCTTAACTAATAAAAGTATTAAATTAAGCTGAGTAATTTTTCACATTACGTTATTGAGCAAAAATAAAATTGATAAGTTCAAAAAGGAAAATCTGTTGGATTATCAAACAAAGCTATTTGTTTTAGTAAATATAACTATATTAAAGAATAATAATTAGCGGAGCAATTTTTCAGTACGACTTATAGAGCAAAATGTTAAAACTTATATTTAGACTATCTCTCAAATAGAAATTATTTTGGATTCCTTTACATACTTATTTCTACTAATACAAACATACATATAAAGAAATTATTTTAGCCTGAGGATTTATTCACAGAGAGTAATAAGCGTTTTTCACGTTTAGGTAAAAATACCTAATGTAGGATCATAAAAAGTATTGGCTTATCTTACATCTGTAATCTGTATTACCTAAATTTATCACCTGCTAAGTTTCAAAGGCAGAGGAATTTGTCGGATGTCATAGGCTTCGTTAATCGGGCTATACGGGGTGTAAGGGACAGCTTCCCGCAAACTGATAGGGGTTGCTCAGTCAACGAAACTGAACAACTTGCGCCAGGATATTTTTTCAGGAAATTAAAAAAATACTTTCATTTTCTTTGTCTGAACAACCCTATCAGTTTGCGGGAAGCTGTCCCTTACACCCTTTATATGCTTCTGACTAAAAGCCAACTGACACGCTTCCTGTGTCCATGAACCGCAATATGCCGATGACACGACCAATCAATTTTTCGAGATTATAATGACCCAGATTCGAGGCATTTGGCGGTCGTCCAATATTTAAGCCCCGGTTGCCAAGCGGAATGCCTGGGTCTAGTGTGACCTATCGCATTGCAGCATCTCTTCATTTCCCTAAATACGAAATAACCTTGACGTGCGGCCGTTTCCGTTAACTAGAAATTCAGTATACGATAAATAAGATACTGGTATCGATTTGTATGCGCATAAAATCACAAATCTTGACAAAAAATGATCATCTGTCATTGTCTATCCTGAGAGAACAGAAAGGCACGACAACGATTTTGGTTAAGATTTAGTAAGTCATGATCACCACGAATAGATAGCACTAAGGAGGAAGCTACCTGTGTCAGTTACAAAGTAGTGTGCATTGAATAAAACGGTAAATGTTTTACACACGCGCGTTTTCACCAACTATAACGTCGAATAATTTATAGTGCAATCCACTGTAGATCAATTTATAAACGACCGGCATTATCAAAATTCATTTCAAAAATCTTCGAAAAGGAGATTGGAAACGAAACGTCCTAGCTGGATCTAACAAAATGACGACGATCAAGTTTAATCCCACAATAATGACACCTATAGCAAAGAAAAATATAATATTATCTAACGCTCCTATAGAGACGAGGGACTTTTCTCCGCCAAAATCATAGTGCAATCACATTTAAGAGGAGTGTTAAGCTGCACCTTTCCATACAATACGGTTTCCATAAATACGGTTCCCACCCCGTAAACATAGTCCGATTCAATGTAAAGATATACTTAAAAGCTAGGTTTATACGTTTTTATTTTTTAGAAATATTACAGTTATAAAAAGATGTGACCTCCATTTCATTCCTATACAAATATTGCGGAGGTCATATATTTTTTATAATTGTAATATTTTCTAAAAAATAAAAACGTACACACCTATTTTTAAGGATATCTACAGCATTTTAAAAAAAATAGGAATCGGACTATGTTTACGGGGGTGGGAACCGTTATGGCCTTTTGTATGGAAAGGTGCAGCTTAACACTCGTCGTAATCAAACTAATGTATTCGGCGGAAAACGAGTCACTTGTCTGCAAGTACAGGCTGATAAACTTGATCGTCGTCATTTTGTTAGATCCAGCTAGACGTTTTCGTTTCCAATCTCCTTTTCGAAGATTTTTGAAAATGAATTTTGATAATGCCGGTCGTTTATAAATTGATCTACAGTGGATTGCACTATAAATTATTCGACGTTATAGTTGGTGAAAACGCGCGTGTGTAAAGACATTTACCGTTTTAATTCAATGCAACACTACTTTGTAACTGACACAGTAGCTTCCTCCGTTAGTGCTATCTATTCGTGGTGATCATGACTTACTAAATCTTAACCAAAATCGTTGTCGTGCCTTTCTGTTCTCTCAGGATAGACAATGACAGATGATCATTTTTGTCAAGATTTTGTGATTTTATGCGCATACAAATCGATACCAGTATCTTATTTATCGTATACTGAATTTCTGAGTTAATCGGAAACGGCGACGCACGCAAGTTTGTTTTTCGTATTTAGGGAAATGAAGAGATGAGCTTGCAATGCGATAGGTCACACTAGACCCAGGCATTCCGCTTGGCAACCGGGCTTAAATATTGGACGACCGCCAAATGCCTCGAATCTGGGTCATTATAATCTCGAAAAAATTGATTGGTCGTGTCATCGGCATATTGCGGTTCAATGGACACAGGAAAGCGTGTCAGTTGGCTTTTAAGTCAGAAGCATATAAAAGGGTGTAAGGGACAGCTTCCGCAAAACTGAATAGGTTGTTCAGCAAGAAAGAAAAATGAAAGTATTTTTTTAATTTCCTGAAAAAATATCCTGGCGCAAGTTGTTCAGTTTCGTTGACTGAGCAACCACCTATCAGTTTGCGGGAAGCTGTCCCTTTACACCCCGTATAGCCCGATTAACGAAGCCTATGACATCCGACAAATTCCTCTGCCTTTGAAACTTAGCAGGTGATAAATTTAGGTAATACAGATTACAGATGTAAGATAAGCCAATACTTTTTATGATCCTACATTAGGTATTTTTACCTAAACGTGAAAAAAACGCTTATTACTCTCTGTGAATAAATCCTCAGGCTAAAATAATTTCTTTATAATGTATGTTTGTATTAGTAGAAATAAGTATGTAAAGGAATCCAAAATAATTTCTATTTGAGAGATAGTCTAAATATAAGTTTTAACATTTTGCTCTATAAGTCGTCTGAAAAATTGCTCCGCTAATTATTATTCTTTAATAATAGTTATATTTACTAAAACAAATAGCTTTGTTTGATAATCCAACAGATTTTTCCTTTTTGAACTTATCAATTTTATTTTTGCTCAATAACGTAATGTGAAAAATTACTCAGCTTAATTTAATACTTTAATTAGTTAAGAATCAATATATTCTAATAGATTTTCCAATAATCCAAAGGAATTTCGGCCTTTTACAAACGATTATAAAACCTTAAAAAATACGGACGGTCGCGTGGTGTGAAGAGGGGTGCGGTGGCGGCGGACGGCGCGAGCGACACGGCTCGGCGGCGGCGGGCGGACCGGCAGTTTATTTACTCGTTGGGGTGAAGTGCGCAACGGAGTTGTTTGGTTAGCTATTTATTTGTTTTAGTGAATCTAGGGACTTATTGACAGCACAAAATTTTAGTTTAAAAATTCACATTAGATGGCCCTGCTCTTATTTCATTAAAAAAAAGAGACAATGCTCCCTTAGAATATAAACTCTTTGTATTTTTTAGACTCAAATTGACAAACCATAATGTCAAATCTAAAAGAACATTATTTTCGTCGTATTTTTTTGCTGCTAGGCATAATCACAGTATAATTCAATAGTCTGACGTTCTGAGACGTACGTCATACAGTATGGTCACTCCTCTGCCTCCCCCTGGAAGTGCGGCCCCCCCGCGCTCGGTTACCTCTTTCAGTTACCGACTGGCAGGGACGCGACGACGAGGCGGTGCGCAGAGTGAATGTTGTTAAGTTGGCTGAATTTGTATTAAGTCAGTATCTCACAAAAAATATGTGCAGGCTTACTGACCGTTTTCATGTTAAGTCTAATGTTCTTTTAAAATCTGAGAAAAATTGTGTCTGAAATCAAATTCTGTCTATGTCGTTTGAAAGAAAATAAAATATCGGTGGAACATTTGTTTTTAAGTCTTTGTTTTACAAAAAACACTGTAAACAATACGAAATAAGTCATTGTTTTTATCGATTTGGAGTAAATATTCCAAGATGAGTCACAAAAAATCTGTGAAGTTATAGCCAACGAACCGATTTCTTGCCGTATCAAAACAACAGCACAGTATATAAATGTTTGTTTACAACAATTTAAGCACCGCCAAGCCCTATTAACACACCTACCTTACTTTTTTTAGATATGCGCGGCCACAGTTGCTTGTCTGCCGCTCAATTTAAAAACTCAATGAGTGCGTTTTTATAGTGAAGTGATCATATGTGTTGTGATTGAAGTAATTTTAAAAATTTTGTGGTTTTTAACTTAAAGAAAAAACAAAAACAGGTTTGCGGCAAATAAAAGTCAAGCAAGTTATGATTTTACTCTCGCAGCGTATTTAAGGACTTCAAAGTTTGCCAAGGTAGATTATGTCCGGGGTGCCAAAGAAATTAAAATTGTATATCGGATAAAGAATGGTGTCCCGAAAATGAAAGGGGTTGCTCAGTCAACGATAGGGAATAACTTTCACAGTTAATGGAGATTCCGCCAATACAGCCATATAAGCCACAGGATAACAGAGTACGTTTGAAAAAAGTTGCCTCGACCTCACTAGACAAAGGCGCTTAATCTCGTGGCACATTTTGCAGCTGGTAAGAATGTGATTATAAAGAAGACAGTCTAGACCCA
>JARACY010003237.1:0-34917 GCA_029255725.1 Scrobipalpa atriplicella
AATGCGCTCTATTATTCATTACTGTTTAATATTTTGCCATTAAACCTAATTATATGCATAGATACTAGTTGAATTTTATTACTGTATCAGAAGTTTGGTGAAGTTCGGATAATAACCATTTAAAAATGAGAACAAAATACGTTTGTATGTGATTCCGTAACTCCGGACGACTCTTAACAAGTTCCTTTGATTTAGACGCCTTTAGAGTGTAGTTAAATACTCCCAGAGTATAGATATAACTAGGGTATAGAGCACGAATATCAAAGTAAGAACAGTAGGCACGGGTATAAACAACAAAAAAAAATATAGACTATCTATATATACAGATGATTATGTTTCCGTTACACCGTTTCTTATGCGCGAAATCCCTGGTAACGTAAGGTTATTTTGCCGATAAATAATTTTGAACTAGGGTGGCGACTGTTTTTAAATACCGGTAAGTACCTACCTGTGCTTAATTGCACATCCCTACAGTCACTATAGATTATCAGAAAACAATTGCAACCAAGCCTGCCTAATCATCGATAAATTCTTTATTCTTTATTCTTTATTGTACACACAGATACTTAAACTAAACTTAAACTAGAGACATCATGTACAACGGCATAACTCTATGAATGTGGTAATAATTTACATCACTATTTGTCACATAAGTATCAATATAACTATACAACAGAAAGGGTATATGCATCGAGAAATGTGTGAATCTACCCATGAAACTGAACAACTTTCCCTAAGGAACATAGGTCGAAAAACGAAAAAAAAAAAATTTACCTTCCATACAAAATGCGTCAGCTGATAGCGTAATTAGTATGGGAAGTCAAATTTTTTTATTCGTATTTCGACCTATGTTCCTTAGGGAAAGTTGTTCAGTTTCATGGGTAGATTCACCCATTTCTCGATGCATTTACCCTTTCTGTTACACGTTGTATATAGATCATCTGCCAAAGCTTTGCACTAAGCGGACGGAGCGATACGCGCGCTCTATACCCTAGTAATGTATACTCTAAGGCTCGTATTTATAAAGCGATCTCAAGATTAAGAGCAATATTGAGTGCGGATTTGACAGGTAATTTTGTACTGGAATGACATTTCTGATACGAACTCAAACTCGCTGTCACTCTAGAGAGCTGATTATGAATACGGGCCTGAGCTCCCAGAACTCAACTCTCAGAAAAGGAGAAAAAGAATGACGTGAACTTAAACACTAAGCTCATTGAACCGCCTTAAGAGATCAATAATTACCTTTGCCCGACGAATAAAATCATAATAATAATGCGTTTATAGATATTTTTTGTTTTATATAAATTTAAAAAACAATTTCAGCGGCTGCAAAATGAGGAAGCTGAATATACTGGCAGTGGTGTATGTTCTAAGCATCAGCTGTGGCATCAGCAAAGCGTCCCCAACACAACTATGGCCAAATTGGCCTACCGTGCAGGTAAATAACACATACTACTTATTTAATGTAATTTTTAGTTGTTTTATCTCGCGACTGCCGCCTTGCCATACTTTTGTGTGTAAATGTACCACACACACACACACACACACACACACACACACACAAACACACACTAAACCTGTAGTAACCGAGCAGCAGTCGTGAGATAAAAATACTATTTAGTAAGGTCAAAGCTTATATTTTCACAGACGGAAAGGATTCAATCGTAGACACAACTTAACTAATTTAAGGTAAGTCCTGTCACTTTTTAATAATTGAATAATCAAAAGAGACATAAACACAACATCTGATTTCAATCCTGTCAAAGTGACATAATAGTGATTTAAATACGACGACACGACACCATATTTTAGGAGTCACTTTGACAAGATCATAATCAGTTGCTGTGTTGTTGTCTCTATTATGTTCAAACTTTAGAAAGTGACAGGATCAATCTAAAAAAAGTTAAGTTGTGTCTACAACAGAATCGGCACTAATTATTGTACTTTGGTAGATTTATTAAAAAACTAGATTTTATTATATGTTGATAACAGATATTAATATATTAAATAATTCATCACTTACTTACTTACAAACTCGTAAAATAATAAAAAGTAGGACTGACCCTTATTCATAGCTTGAGATATAATTTTTCTGATAAATTATATTATTTATTAAATTTATTTAAACTTTATGTAATTTTGATTGCAGATCGATAGGCATAGAAGCGCATAAGAAACGGTGTAACGGAAACATAATCATCTGTATATATAGATAGTCTATATTTTTTTTTGTTGTTTATACCCGTGCCTACTGTTCTTACTTTGATATTCGTGCTCTATACCCTAGTTATATCTATACTCTGGGAGTATTTAACTACACTCTAAAGGCGTCTAAATCAAAGGAACTTGTTAAGAGTCGTCCGGAGTTACGGAATCACATACAAACGTATTTTGTTCTCATTTTTAAATGGTTTTATCGAACTTTACCAAACTTTGAACACGTAATAAAATTCAACTTAGTATCTATGCTTATAATTAGGTTTCATTGGAAAATATTAAACACAAACAAAATAATGGCGGAAATTTAATGCGCTCTATTATCATTACAGTTAATATTTTTGACATTAAAACTATTTATATGCATAGATATGTTGCATTTTATTATGTATAGAAGTTTGGTGAAGTTAGGTTTAACTCTAACCATTTAAAAATTATGACGAACTACTTTAAGTATGGAATTCCGATTTCCGGGCAGCCTTAAGTAATTTCAGGCATATTTTAAGTAACGAACGATTCAAAAACGTAAGGGAAGTGAGAACAACTTATCAACTTATGTTACGATTATAACTAATAAAAGAATATACATAGGCCCGTATTTATAAAGCAATCTCAAGTTTGAGAGCAATATTAACTGTGGATTTGACAGGCCGTTTTGTACTAAAATGACATTTCTGATACAAACTCAAACTCGCTGTCACACTTGAGAGCTGATTATAAATACGGGCCTATGTATATTCTTTTATTAGTTATAATCGTAACATAAGTTGATAAGTTGTTCTCACTTCCCTTACGTTTTTGAATCGTTCGTTACTTAAAATATGCCTGAAATTACTTAAGGCTGCCCGGAAATCGGAATTCCATACTTAAAGTAGTTCGTCATAATTTTTAAATGGTTAGAGTTAAACCTAACTTCACCAAACTTCTATACATAATAAAATGCAACATATCTATGCATATAAATAGTTTTAATGTCAAAATATTAACTGTAATGATAATAGAGCGCATTAAATTTCCGCCATTATTTTGTTTGTGTTTAATATTTTCCAATGAAACCTAATTATAAGCATAGATACTAAGTTGAATTTTATTACGTGTTCAAAGTTTGGTAAAGTTCGATAAAACCATTTAAAAATGAGAACAAAATACGTTTGTATGTGATTCCGTAACTCCGGACGACTCTTAACAAGTTCCTTTGATTTAGACGCCTTTAGAGTGTAGTTAAATACTCCCAGAGTATAGATATAACTAGGGTATAGAGCACGAATATCAAAGTAAGAACAGTAGGCACGGGTATAAACAACAAAAAAAAATATAGACTATCTATATATACAGATGATTATGTTTCCGTTACACCGTTTCTTATGCGCTTCTATGCCTATCGATCTGCAATCAAAATTACATAAAGTTTAAATAAATTTAATAAATAATATAATTTATCAGAAAAATTATATCTCAAGCTATGAATAAGGGTCAGTCCTACTTTTTATTATTTTACGAGTTTGTAAGTAAGTAAGTGATGAATTATTTAATATATTAATATCTGTTATCAACATATAATAAAATCTAGTTTTTTAATAAATCTACCAAAGTACAATAATTAGTGCCGATTCTGTTGTAGACACAACTTAACTTTTTTTAGATTGATCCTGTCACTTTCTAAAGTTTGAACATAATAGAGACAACAACACAGCAACTGATTATGATCTTGTCAAAGTGACTCCTAAAATATGGTGTCGTGTCGTCGTATTTAAATCACTATTATGTCACTTTGACAGGATTGAAATCAGATGTTGTGTTTATGTCTCTTTTGATTATTCAATTATTAAAAAGTGACAGGACTTACCTTAAATTAGTTAAGTTGTGTCTACGATTGAATCCTTTCCGTCTGTGAAAATATAAGCTTTGACCTTACTAAATAGTATTTTTATCTCACGACTGCTGCTCGGTTACTACAGGTTTAGTGTGTGTTTGTGTGTGTGTGTGTGTGTGTGTGTGTGTGTGTGTGGTACATTTACACACAAAAGTATGGCAAGGCGGCAGTCGCGAGATAAAACAACTAAAAATTACATTAAATAAGTAGTATGTGTTATTTACCTGCACGGTAGGCCAATTTGGCCATAGTTGTGTTGGGGACGCTTTGCTGATGCCACAGCTGATGCTTAGAACATACACCACTGCCAGTATATTCAGCTTCCTCATTTTGCAGCCGCTGAAATTGTTTTTTAAATTTATATAAAACAAAAAATATCTATAAACGCATTATTATTATGATTTTATTCGTCGGGCAAAGGTAATTATTGATCTCTTAAGGCGGTTCAATGAGCTTAGTGTTTAAGTTCACGTCATTCTTTTTCTCCTTTTCTGAGAGTTGAGTTCTGGGAGCTCAGGCCCGTATTCATAATCAGCTCTCTAGAGTGACAGCGAGTTTGAGTTCGTATCAGAAATGTCATTCCAGTACAAAATTACCTGTCAAATCCGCACTCAATATTGCTCTTAATCTTGAGATCGCTTTATAAATACGAGCCTTAGAGTATACATTACTAGGGTATAGAGCGCGCGTATCGCTCCGTCCGCTTAGTGCAAAGCTTTGGCAGATGATCTATATACAACGTGTAACAGAAAGGGTAAATGCATCGAGAAATGGGTGAATCTACCCATGAAACTGAACAACTTTCCCTAAGGAACATAGGTCGAAATACGAATAAAAAAATTTGACTTCCCATACTAATTACGCTATCAGCTGACGCATTTTGTATGGAAGGTAAATTTTTTTTTTTTCGTTTTTCGACCTATGTTCCTTAGGGAAAGTTGTTCAGTTTCATGGGTAGATTCACACATTTCTCGATGCATATACCCTTTCTGTTGTATAGTTATATTGATACTTATGTGACAAATAGTGATGTAAATTATTACCACATTCATAGAGTTATGCCGTTGTACATGATGTCTCTAGTTTAAGTTTAGTTTAAGTATCTGTGTGTACAATAAAGAATAAAGAATAAAGAATTTATCGATGATTAGGCAGGCTTGGTTGCAATTGTTTTCTGATAATCTATAGTGACTGTAGGGATGTGCAATTAAGCACAGGTAGGTACTTACCGGTATTTAAAAACAGTCGCCACCCTAGTTCAAAATTATTTATCGGCAAAATAACCTTACGTTACCAGGGATTTCGCGCATAAGAAACGGTGTAACGGAAACATAATCATCTGTATATATAGATAGTCTATATTTTTTTTTGTTGTTTATACCCGTGCCTACTGTTCTTACTTTGATATTCGTGCTCTATACCCTAGTTATATCTATACTCTGGGAGTATTTAACTACACTCTAAAGGCGTCTAAATCAAAGGAACTTGTTAAGAGTCGTCCGGAGTTACGGAATCACATACAAACGTATTTTGTTCTCATTTTTAAATGGTTTTATCGAACTTTACCAAACTTTGAACACGTAATAAAATTCAACTTAGTATCTATGCTTATAATTAGGTTTCATTGGAAAATATTAAACACAAACAAAATAATGGCGGAAATTTAATGCGCTCTATTATCATTACAGTTAATATTTTGACATTAAAACTATTTATATGCATAGATATGTTGCATTTTATTATGTATAGAAGTTTGGTGAAGTTAGGTTTAACTCTAACCATTTAAAAATTATGACGAACTACTTTAAGTATGGAATTCCGATTTCCGGGCAGCCTTAAGTAATTTCAGGCATATTTTAAGTAACGAACGATTCAAAAACGTAAGGGAAGTGAGAACAACTTATCAACTTATGTTACGATTATAACTAATAAAAGAATATACATAGGCCCGTATTTATAATCAGCTCTCAAGTGTGACAGCGAGTTTGAGTTTGTATCAGAAATGTCATTTTAGTACAAAACGGCCTGTCAAATCCACAGTTAATATTGCTCTCAAACTTGAGATTGCTTTATAAATACGAGCCTTAAACCGTTTATATTTAAGTTTACCCTTCTGTAACAAACAGTACTTATCAATTAATTAAAAAAAAATGTACATCTTACCTTTTCAGTTCCACAGTTCGAAACCAAATGATTGTGTATCAGTGGGGTTTCTTTTATATTCCTACATGTTTTGTTTTGTTGCGGTTTATCAGTATGTAATTGGGATGGTCATTTTCTCGGGAATCACGTCGATAACATTTGAACCCTGGGTTTTAAGAAATATAAAAAAATGTTTTAATTTTGATAACAGTTATCTACGTCTTATCTTTCTAATTTTCCTTGTAAATTGTAAAACTAAGAAATAAACTTTTATTCAAATAATTTCTTGCATACAGGGTGTAAAAAAAAGTACTACGTTCCTAACCACATGTTCCACTGATGATACCAAACAACTTTCCCAAAGAAGAAAAATTTTAGCTCGAAAAAAAAAAATTGCCTTTTCCATACAAAGATGCTCTCCGGGATCTGCAGTTTTTTATGGACAAGACAAAATTTTATTTCGAGCTAAAATTTTGTGCTTTGGGGAAGTTGTTTGGTATCATCAGTAGAACATGTGGTTTAAAGGAACGCAGTACTTTTTTTACACCCTGTATAATAGGTACACATAAGTGTCTCCCTCCACCCACTTTAAATTCTACTAATCCAAATACACGTAGATTCACCAGGATCAAAGGATAATCTAATGAGATTCGGATAATCATGTGACTAGAATTTATTTCGAGACTAGAGATGTAGGTAAATAATAGCTTAGCTAAACTTAAAACCATTACCAAGTAACGATAAATTTTAACAACTTGAATTCAGACATGGTAAGTTTCATTTCCTCAAAAATTGTGCTTAGAAAATTATTTTGGAATTCCGTTGTAATATTGGATAGTAGTAGTAGTAGTAGTAGCCCTCCCACCGATTTTCGGTGACGGCGGCCAATCTCCCAGAGATAGGCCAACTGCGCAGGACTAGTTTTTAGTGCCCAAGTGTTCGCGCTACACACAGGTGCACTCTCTATTCCTTCAATCTCTTATTCTGATGGGACAGACTGACTGACACGACCAGAGAGAAATCAGGCGCAGGACCGACTATTTACATGCCCATCTGACAGCATGGATCATCTTACTTTTCGGACAATCAGGTGATCAGCCTGCAATGTCCTAACCAAACTAGAAACAACAACACAAAGTCATTGTCCCCCACCGGGAATCGAACCCGGGACCTCCGGGTCGTGAGCCCATGGCTCAGACCGCTAGACCACGGAGGCAGTTAAAATAAAAATAATAATAAATATTGGATAATTTAGTGTGCAAAACAGTATTTTTGTAAGTTAAGTAGAACATGTTTAGGTTATCAAGTAGTTAATTTGTAGTACAGTCATTTTATTTGATAAGCAGTAGGTTATTTAGTGGAGATATTGTTTGCTTAAATTTTGAATAGAGGTGCAATTTAAAATTCCCCAAAACGAATCCTGTAGGGTTGGTGTTGGTCTGTACGTTTGGTTTCTGAGAAATTATATTTGCACATTGGATGTTTTCCAAACAAGAGTCTGCCTAGGTGGCCTGAATCAGGCCGTGCTACATCGCGTATCTTAAATTCGTGGTATCAGAAAGCTAGGTATAATTGTTTTCTACCACGTGAGTTGGGTAGACGTCGAAGTGTCATTTTTACAAAATTAATTCAAAGACAGCAATCGTAAATTAACTTGCCCTTCGAAGTACGAATTCCTTTTCTTGGCACAATCAGGTTTTTTATCTTGCATTAGCCTAACAAATCAAGGAGAAATCGCACAAATTGCTAAATTGACAAAATTAATATCAACAACTTTAGGCTCCCCCCGCGGGTATCGGACCTCCGGAGGCAGTTGTTCTAACATTCTGTATTGCTTGTCCTCAGGAGGCAGCAAACGAGCCACCAGGTTAACAGTAGCCACTGCCATCGGGATATGGGTCCTCGCAGCACTCCTGGCGACTCCAGCTTATATAGGTTCTTACACAAGGGCTTTCGTCGTCAACCCTACCACGCAGGTAACAACATTTCTTATACGTAAATCCCCGAAATCGTTCATTGTCCGGAAAAAAGGGACACTTCGCGGATTGTGCATTACAAAACAGCCAATCCGCGATATGTCCTTTCATTTCAGCCAATGAGCGTTGTTATAACTACCATTCCGAGGACTGGCAAACACCAAACGGCCAATTACGATATCTCATTCATGAAACTAAACAACTTTGACCAGGTAATTCTTTACTAGTATTATACTTTTTTTTAATTTTGCATTTAAAAGTGTTTAGCAAAATTTGAAGATTGCAATGTATAACCAACGTACCAACCGCTAACTGACGCTTACAAACGACCCCGATAGTCGGATGCGGTTGTGGCAGCTCTCAACCTTGCAACTTGCAACTACTTCACTCCGCGAAGTAACCTTGCAATGAAAAGTTTTCACAAAGGTCTTACAAAAGGTAATAGTAGATTGTTTAACGAGTGGAGAACATGACCGATTCCCACGAGGGTGTAGTTTGAGGCCCGAAGCGTAGCTGAGTGCTTTATACTACACCTATGAGGAAAATATAATTAAAAATCCTTGTAAAATAAAGAATGATATCACTTACATGAGAAGATATCTTAAGAACATTTGAAGTGTCATCATCCATTCGAACAGAACACAAACAAACAAAACACATAATAAATACAATTACACATTACATAGAAAACACTAAAAACCTTATTTACATTGAATAAGTCAAATAAATCAAAGAACGAAAAAGAATTCGCGCGGACATGTTGATTTTACCATATTTTTTACTTAAAAATATAAAAGAGGCAAATGAAGCTAAGCACATACTGCCAAAAATGTAAGTGGCCAGTATCATTTTGTGGGCTTCGAGATACAAACTTTTTGTGTTTTGGCATCCGCCTGTTTCTAGTTTTGAATTATGAATTTAAAAAAAAATAAAGGAGGGGAGAAAATATTTTCTCCCCTAGGGGAGAAAGTAAATCCCATATATTTTTGCCGCCCGCATATTCGTTCGCTTGGATTTACGTACTTTCTTCCCTTTTTTCAAGTAAGAACTAATATACTTTCCGAATAGGTGTAGTATAAAACCTTTTATTCAGCTAATTGTTTCGTTTATCACAACTTCTTACAAAACAAAATATCAAAAACAAATAAGGACCCAATATTGAGCCTGTTTGAGGCACACAATTTTTTTTATTGAGGGATCGTTGCCCATATCAAACTTTAGCAAGAATATTTTATGATCTACGATCTTTTTATCTAAGTCCCAATAAAATGCACGGGTAAATACTTGTCATTTTCTGTCACGAGAGAACAGAAAAGGACGGCAGTATAATAGATTGTGACGATTGACTTTGTTACATGCTCAATTAGCTCATCTTTTCAGTTCCTGGTATGCTACCCGTACCCGCCAGAGTGGGGCGACAACTACCCCCGTCTGATGGTTCTGGTGAAGTTCCTGGTGTACTATTCGCTGCCACTGGCTGTGATCGCGCTGTTCTACATACTGATGGCGCGGCACCTGGTGCTCAGCACGCAGAACGTGCCGGGCGAGATGCAGGGCACCCAGAGACAGGTATCCATAGAGACAGGGCCAGATTAATCCTGTCCGGGGCTCATAAGAAACACTACAATTTCTGGGCCCCGTTTCAGACATGTCAAAATCAACACGTTACGTGAGCGAACCGAGCGACATTGCACAAAATAGGAATCTTATTGATCCGTTCCTAATGTTCCTATTTTCTGCGATGTCGTGCACGCTTTGCTCGCGTACGTAGTGATTAATTCATAATGTATTGATTGATTCTACGCGAGCGAAGCGAGCTCAATATTTCATTTAGTGCGAGTAGGAGTTCGTATAAGCATTGCACTTAGCGCTTGATAATATTAGCAAACGCAAATCAGTGCTGCAATGGAATCCATAATCAATTTAAATGCGTCGGTAATCCGATTTTCATATTAATTAACTCCCGGTTTAAATAAATAGTAGTAGGTATTTCTTTACTATGAAAGCTACAATCATAAATAAATAAATAAAAAATCTTAAATTTCTTAATTATCTACATAAATCACTATAGCAAAACTCTGTTGAGTTTGAATCAACTCTTTTGATGTGTTAGTGAGTGAATCAACTTCCTTTTGTATCGATCCAGATTATCAAAATTGCCCCATCACTTGCCACCAACTTGAGCGTTAGATAACGGGGTCTAGTTATGATGTAACATTTACTATAATATTCTTTCATATAACACTCATTTTGTATAAAATAATTTGATCTAACAACATTTGAACTAATTTTTAGAATCTATAATGAACTTTTGATATAATTTAATGCAAAACCGACTCGGAGCACCCCGACACGGATAGATTAGGTTCGAAGGGTATGGCGAAAGCGAGATGGGCGAGCACAGAGAGCCTAAATTGCAATACATTAAAGCCCTCGAATACCTTAGCTGGTTTTTACAGCATGCCCTGCAGGAGATGCAGCTGGCACATTCTAAGTTTTTCTATCACTCCCAGTCCAGCATGAAAGCTAAAAAATAATTTATATTCTGATTAATTTCAGATGCGAGCTCGGAGGAAAGTGGCGGTGACAGTGCTAGCGTTCGTGCTGGTGTTTGCAGCATGCTTCCTGCCTTCGCACGTGTTCATGATGTGGTTCTATTACTGGTAAGCAACTTCTTCTATTGGATAGGTTGAAGAGCGACCCAAAGAACCCTGATGGCAGAGTTTTACACCACTGTTACACAAACAGCGGGAGGTTTAATGTTTAGGAGCTAGATGTTGATGCCAGTTTGCCGAGTGATGACAAATGGGAAAAGGGTAGGTAACGCCTGGTCGGGCGTTGTAACCAGCAGGGGACCGAAGTCCAACCGGACATGTTTGGAACTTGTATATCTGCATATTGAGAAAATTTCTGGCTGTCTCGATTAAATTACTGGTCCATGAGACAATATTTATCTTAAGAGGAGTGTGAACCTGCACCTCTCCATCCATACAAAAGTCAATAACGGTTCCCAACCCGTAAACATAGTCCGATTCCTATAATTTTTGTAAATGATGTAGATATTCTTAAAAACTAGGTTTGTACGTTTTAATTTTTTAGAAATATTACAGCTATAAAAAGATATGACCACTTTTAAATTCCCATACAAATAATATGGAGGTCATATCTTTTTATAACTGTAATATTTCTAAAGAATAAAAACGTACAAGCCTAGTTTTTAAGTAATCTACATCATTTCCAAATATTATAGGAATCGGACTATGTTTGCGGGATGGGAACCGTTATTGCCTTTTGGAGAGATGCAGGTGCACACTCCTCTTAAGTCTCACGGTGTATAATGTTTAATGGGATGTCGATTGTTTACCATCAGGCAGGCCATTCGGCAACGTTGCAAAAGATGACGCTTACCTGACAAAAGTCCATTTCTGTCCTTTACTGTCAACAGGCAGATTTAATAAAGTCGTGTTCGTGCCGAATGCTACCATTGGTTAAAGCTTAAAAAATTGAACGAGCACTTTGCTCATTTTCAGCCCAACGGCGCAAGAAGACTACAACGGGTGGTGGCACGGGCTCAGGATCGTGGGGTTCTGCCTCTCATTCCTCAACAGCTGCGTCAACCCCATCGCCTTATACTGCACCAGCGGCATCTTCCGGAAACACTTCAATAGGTGAGAACTCGTAAAGGCTGCTACACACATGAAGACATGCCGCAGAAACGAGCAGCTGCCTAGTGCTGCTATGCTAAGATGAAATAACTCATCGAACGAGTCTACTACTAAAATCGATTCTACTAAAGATTTTGTGTCCTAAATTGGTTACTATCGATACTGCTCTCATAGCTCAGCATTGCTTTTACGGTTAGCAAATGGTTGAATACTGAGGGTTTTCTGCTGTTTTTTTTTAATAATTTTGCCTATTTCTCGTGAATTTTAATTCACTTGATGTAAAACCATAGTACCTAGCTTGGCTTGCTGCTCAGTCTAAACTATCATCTAAGTTACCTATAATCTTTGTTCTTTATTAAATTAAAGTAGGTACCTAACAGTGTTGCAGAACTATCGATAGTCAAACTATCGATAGTTTGACTATCAATAGTTGACCTCGAAAATCAGTTAGAATATCGATATCGATAGTATCGATATTCTTACTTTTTCCGAGGTCACCATACTATCGATAGTTCGATATATTGCTGCAACACTAGACCTAACTTCTAAAATCCATAGTAGGTAGGTACTAAAAATGTTGTGTCCGAAGTTAGTCTACAGAAACTGCCCTTAAATGGTAAAAACCTCTGTGAACTCTTCACTCTTTACATACATACATATAACTACGCCTCCATCCCTAATGGGCTAGGCAGAGCGTCAACCTCTTTCGAAGATTATGAGGGTTATTACCGATAGATCTTAATATTATACTGTTTTGGTGGCGCATTCTGTTTTTCTGTCGTTCAGTCCAGCACGAAGCTAACTATATACTACACACAAGGTAGATCGACTTGCGGAACCTGAAATTTATAGTACCCACATGTCCAAAAATCAGCTTTTTCTTGCGCGTAAATTGGTATTGTTCTTTAAGGGTTCATCTACCTAATGCGCTTAAAGTCCCTCTTGCATTCCACTCTTCAAGACCAGTATGATAATGTTAACCAGATCGTATGTCTGTAGGTATCTGCTGTGCCGGGCCGCTTCCACCCACGGGCCGCGGGGCTCCATGTCGCTGTCCACCTCCAGAAGACTGCACTCCAGCAGGAAGACAAACATCAGCATGGTACCGAGGACGTGAGTATTACAAGAAATACAAGTTCTGAAACGCGGTAGCGAAGTTTTCTCAGTGTACTGCACTGCAGATATCCTCGATCCAACGCATCCAGTTGGACTTCGGTCCCTTCCCTTGCAGCAGCACAGCACTAAGATAGTATCAATGCTCACCTGTGATTTTGGAACTAAATGAGGCAAATTGGCCGAGTGGCGATGGATGGGAATAATGTAGTTACCCGCCTGGTCTGGTGTTTTGACCAGGGGACCGAAGTCATACCGGACGTGTTTGGAACTTGTATACTTACTTACAGTAGGTACGCTTAGAAAACTTCGATACCGCGTTTCAGAACTTGTGTTTCTTGTTGTAGCGCCATGTATCGCTACAAACATTTCTTGTTTATGCTCCCTATGCCTGCTCTGAGGTGGACAGTTGCTCAGTTTCTCATATCCTGTTAATCCCTAACGTATTACCTTTACAGGACCAGCTTCGGCCGCGAAAGCAGCGTCCGTCTGCTGAACAACGGCTCGTCGAAGCTCTGAGGCAGGTCTGGCCGTCCGACGGCCAATAACAACCATGAACGGACCAAGGAGAACTACAGCAAGACCTTGCTCTTCAAGCCGGATAGTGCAGCGCCGTTTCCGAAATGCTGCGAGTCGGAGAACGGCATCAAACACGTGGAAACCACCATGGATGGCAACATTAGCAGCACAGAGAGCTTCTTCTTGCCACTAGACACTTACAGGACGAGTTAACTGGATCATGTTATGTGTTTTGCTATCGATTCGTGGAGGGCACAACTTAAGGCCCCCTTCTTCCAGTGCTCCCTGTCTCTGTCTTTTTCTTTATGTATAAGGAGTACAGAAAATAACCACACTTTCGCTCATTTTTACGTTTTTATTTTATATAGAAAAAAATAAGCGCCAAATTATAAATCTATCCATTAATATCCCTGCCAAACCTTATAAGTAAATGAACTGCTAAATTTTCAAAAAAATAGCATTCACCCAAGTCTCATAAAACTTAAAATACTCTCAAAATCGATGTTACTTCTGATTTTTTTTTTTATCGAGTCAAATGTTAAAAATTTTGTTTTTATCCATAAAAGTCACTAGATCAAACGTTTATCTGTACTATATATTTTTTTAGGATTTTAAATATGATGATTTCTATGAAAACAACTCGATTTAGAAACATAAATTTCGAAGAAGGGGCCCTTAACTAAATCTCGACTAAAATTATTGCCGTTCCTCTCTGTTCTCTCATGACAGAAAATGACAGGTATAGACTTATATGGATGAGGCCGTCAATTTTGCCACATATCGCGCAGACAGAGATCGCGCAGAATCAAAAGGTCTGGAATACACTGACCACTTATTTAAGAGAATTATAATAATAATATATATTATATTGGTATAGTGGTCAGTGTTTTCCAGACCTTTTGATTCTGCGCGAACTCTGCGCGATCCCTGTCTGCGCGATATGTGGCAAAATTGACGGCCTCATCCATAAATTAGTTGAATCGTGATTTTTGCAACTACGAATTGCTGCCACTGGGAACTAAGATTGAATGGGATGTAACAATAAAACCACCCACACTTTTCCTGTCGAAGTAAAATCAGATTTCTATCTCGTATAAATGGGAGTTAGTCAGAACCGACACCACCAAATATATAGGTAACTTACGGGTAAATAGCATAATGAAATATTTTTTATGGGATTAATTTGAAAATTTATGCATGTAAGTAGGTAGGTACCTACCTAAATAAGTTTTGTTGGGGAGTGTGGTTACTAGTTACCTACCAGTATCTCAAAGACGAGCTGTAGGTGTGTAGGTACATTACAGGATTTATTAGAACCAACACTATGTAAGTTTATGTAAAATAAAATAAGTAAAATTATTGATGTAAAATGTACAGTGTATAATATGAAATAAGTACCTACACCTATCTGCAAGTACTAACTTGTGTAATTATTATACATTAGGTATATTATAAGTACCTAGGTGGTACCTATCAGTTCAAAATTCCGAACATTTTCCATTTTTATGTGTTATAATTATAATATACCTACCCTTCCAACCTAAACGTTGTATAAAAAAATAGATAAGATAACATTAAATAACTTAGGAATTACGATTTAATGTAGAATTTTTAAACATGTAAGTAATAATGAATGATATCGGTACAGCTAACTAACTAATGCATAATTAATTAGCTAAGTTTTCTTTTATATTTAGACCAGTAAGTTTATTTATTTTAAATTATTTTCTTTTCATGTTGGATAATTTTATTCAACATTTTCTATTAATAGAAATACTACTTAGTACCTACCTTATTTTTAATTTTATTTAAATATTTGTATAGAAATAGACATTTAACCGTTAATTTCGATAAGTGCCTGTTAGATTCTGTCTAGTCATTTATTTCATTAATAATATCTTACAGTAAATAAAAATAATACTTTCTCATACATACCTATTATTTGTGCCTGTACAAAAAATATATCCTTTTTTTGTTTATACTGAGATTAATAATTATATTGAATGAACCCTTGTGTCAGAGTTTTTAGACCGCACAAATAGGCCTGTGATCAGACATGGTTTGTGAGACGAGACGACTACACTACAAAGACACTTACCGTGTCCAAAAGGGCTTGACGTGCCCGGAATACCTAATTTAGACTATCTGGATCAGGGATCAGATCGGGAGTCCAGTCGCAGTCTAGAGGTCTAGTCTAGTCTAGTCTAGAAACACGTAAGCGTTGTGCGCGGACCGCACTTAAGGTTCGGCTAAAAGTCTGGGATCCAAACCCAAATTAAAAAAAAGCGTCAATCTGTGGCAAATTTCCCAAAATAAGGGGAATTTTAACTGATATGCGGAGTATCAAGGATTTTCGAATAATACCTCAATCAGATATTAATGAAGAGTATATTAACTGTATAGCACGACTACTTACTAAAAAGACCTGAAGAGTGAAAGACAGAGAAATAATAATAGAAGGACTTATGCACCTCCTTTAAGCCCTTCTCTTAGTACCTCTATAACAGTTCTTTTTAACCACCGGTCAGGCTATACTTCAGTAGCTTTAATTTACTATTTTATAAAAAAAAACTAGCAACAGATTTAGGGGAAATTAAATGAAAGATATTGGCAACACTTTAAATGTCAATGTCAACTGGCTAATGAACTTGTTTCCAAGCCAAGCCACTTTAAAAAAAAAACAATGTCAATTCTACGAAATCGAAGCTTGTGTTGTGTTGTATTTATTTAACGCAAATTATCATTAAAACTAATGGATTAAAAACATTTTATTCTAGAGATAGGTACAGACATTAACAATTTTTTAATTAAAGTTACATTTTATTAATAAAAACAGCATAATAATGAACCATGGTGAATGTTATGAAAGGCGTACTCGTCGAATGGTAAGTTTTGTAATTTTTAAAGTTATAGTAATTATCCACAAATTTGACTTATTTATCGTAACACTGCCTATTGCATATATCTGTAGCGTGTAATAACGTTTTATTCTTAAGGATATCGTATAAAAACGTAGAAAATTCAAAAGTTAGGTTATGTTTGTAGAAAATCCTAGAATCTTCATAATCGAATTC
Organism: Scrobipalpa atriplicella; assembly: GCA_029255725.1. Lineage (NCBI taxonomy): Eukaryota > Metazoa > Arthropoda > Insecta > Lepidoptera > Gelechiidae > Scrobipalpa > Scrobipalpa atriplicella. The sequence continues at coordinate 16,583 of JARACY010003237.1, forward strand.
AAATGTCGATGTAGTCCAAATCCTGTGGTATCCCAAAACTCTGTTCGATGACTTCGTTCTCTGCTTGGAAGGTGTTTTTCATGAAGGACTTCAAAATGTAGATGTTTTCTGTCCATCTGTTTATAGCCCCTTTTAAATCCTGCCAAAAGTAAACATAGTCACAGACTTAATATAGTACTAACATAGTTGTAAATATTCTAGCCACAATGTAAATAATGAATTATTTATTCCTGTGTGAAGAAATTCGAAAGGTAAGGGATGTTGTATTGTACAAGTTTCTTAGGCCGATTCTTTTCTATTACAATAGAACTTGACTCTCTGACCAATAATATGTTACAAAGTGGTAAAGCAGCGATTACATTACCCTGCCGATCGGGCCCGTTTTGACATTACATTGCTTGTGCACGAGTCTCATTTGAAAAACTACTGAAGCTAAGCAGCAATGTATATCAAATCGGGCCCGATCGGCGGGGTAATGTAATCGCTGCTTAAGTGATAGGTAGTACTTTTTCCATTGAATGTAATGACTGTGATTCACGAAATGGAATAGATAGATGTTCCATTACATTAGATATGGAATATTCACTACTAACCATATTTCTATTCCTATTTATTACTTTACTGGGTGTATAAAAAGGTGACCAAACTTTAGCACAACAACCTACCCATGAAACTGAACAACTTTCCGTGAGGTAAATAATTGGGCCTACCATACAAATGGTGCCAGCTGCTTTATCATATTGTATGGGAGACCCAATTTTTTTATAATTGGCTACTTTCCAACTAGTCAAATCAGCAACTTTTTATGAAATGTCTAAAACGCTTTTTTGTATGAAAATAGTGAGTTATGACGTCACATTTTAGTAAATATTGACTACTCAAATCAATAACTTTTATACTTGTAACTCGATTATTAAAATCTAAATGTGCATTTATTTTTTTAATGATGAATGAAATCCACAATATTTTGAGCCATCAGTTTTAAATATAAACATTTTGAATTTTTTAAGCTACCCAGTCAAGTACCCAATTCGACCTATGTTCCTTGAGGAGAGTTGTTCAGTTTCATTGGTCAGCTAGTTTTTTTACCCGTTATATTGAAATGTACTTACTTGCACCTCCGTCTTCAATTGAGCAATGTACTCCGGATCGCAATCTCTGTATTTCTGCAGCTCTTTCTTTAGTTGTTCCTCTTGCTTCTGCAGGCTCTCCAGGGTAGTCAATAGTTCTTTTCTTTCATCACTAGGCTCTCTGCCAACCTAAGTTTTCACAATATTTATGAAACATGCTAGCATATTTTTTTTTCTGATTTACAAGAGCAAAGAGCATGACAAGATTTGAGGGTTTTTTCAGTAGAGATGTAACTAATAGGCCGTTTCAAAACTCTTAACATCAGGGTTCATTGGATTGTTTAATTGGAAAACCTACTCAATAAAAAGAAGAAGGCAATACCATGAATCCCTTGTCCCCCTCTACTAATTTCTGTTCAAGAAGAGAAGCGGCTGGAACATTCTATGTTAAACTTTATTTTATCGCTCCCAGCTCCCAGTCCAGCATGGAAGCATGGATTGTCTACTTACAGTTTCAGCTAAAATGTTGTCTTCAGCTTTCTTCAACTTCTTGGCACACTCATCTACTTCACTTTGTAAATCATTCAGCTTTCGTTTCTTTGCATTCTTGGCTTTGCTGAAAGTATTTAGAAGGAAAGAAATATTTTTATTTTTTTATTCGATAGACTACAGAGGCCGGCAATCTATATACTGATATTATAAATTATAAAGCGGAAAGATAATTTTATTTTTGCATGTTTATAACAAATAAACTCAAAAACTACTGAAAGATGAAACTTGGCACTCTTTTTAGGTCCTGGTATGAAAAATAGGCTATTTTTTGACTGCTGTAAAATACATTATTCCCAAGGGAAAAAATATTTAGCATGCTAGCAGAAAACAATGTTCTATAACATTACCATATCAAAGTACCTACCTTGGAAAAGACCAGAAATAGGTGGAGGTACCAATCTTCTCAGTGTCAACCAGGTGGTCATCCACCAAGCTCTGAATAACTTCCTTCACAGACTGCATAGTTATGCCTTTCTCCTTAGGAGCTATCTTCTCCAATTCCTAAAAGAAATTGCCAATAGCATAGTTAGATTTATGCAATTAGATTTTTGTTATGAACGGGATTATTACCACGATTATGTTTATTGTTACCTCGATATTTCGGAGTTGTTTCAAACTCCATGGTCACGAGTAGACTGGCGATGCGAATGTTGACGTCTTCTAAGGGAAACCATATCGGTCTACCCTCTTTCGGACGCGACGACTGCGTTCACTTTGACTTCTACCATTGTCACTCACTAGTTTCTCACGACACACTACACTCACGGTATCTACTCGCGATTTCGACCTCGAATCATTTTTGCGGTTGTAAACGTTTAACACTGGATTCCACGCACCGGACAGTTTAAAACCATCTTCACGATTAAAGTTATTGTATTTCGTGATCTCGATTGCTTCTCGCACTAAACGCGGTATATAGTGGCGTTCCGTCGACAGTACTTGGGGGTTATGTAATTCAATCCAGTGGTTCGTTTCGGTTTGATTAAGGTGTTCAGCAATGGCCGACGTCCGGGTATCATTGTTTTTCACAGCTCGAATGTGTTCCTTCATGCGGTCGACAATGGTTCGCTTGGTCTGACCGATGTACGAGCTCCCACAGCTGCAATTAACTTTGTAGACGCCCGGAGTTTCTTTTCACGAATGTACCTATAAAGGAGTGTATTGATGTCATCAAGGTGAAACTTCAGGAAAATAACATCTCGGTGGAAATAGCTAAGTTACTTGAACATTGCCTAAATAGCAGTTACTTTTTGTACAATGGTCAGTACTACCTACAGATTGATGGAGTTGCGATGGGCAGCCCTGTTGCTCCAATTGTAGCTAACATTTGGATGGAACACGTAGAGAATAGCGCGATTCTGTCGGCTCCATCAACTATTAAACTGTGGAAAAGGTATGTAGATGACGTTTTTTTGTATAATTAAAGGAAACGAGGCACAGTTAAAGGAGTACTTGGAATTTTTGAATAACATCCACCCTAAATTGAAATTCACATGCGAGTTTGAAGATCAACGGAAACTTGCATTCTTGGATGTGTTGGTTATGGTCAAAGAGGATAGTACTTTAGGTCACTCTGTCTACAGAAAAGCAACTCATACAGACAAGTACTTACACGCTACGTCACATCACCACCCACGTCATCTAGATTCCGTAGTGAGATCGCTCACCGATAGAGCGCATGATCTATGTGATGCAAACCATCTATCGCATGAGCTAGATCATATCAAAACGGTCCTACAGAGAAATGGATACAGGGTGAAGGTTCCACCAACAAAACGCACACCGAAGGCGAGGGCAGCAGAAGTGCAACGACAACCAGCGTTTTTGCCTTACGTGAAAGGGGTAACAGATAAAATAGGCAGGTTATTGGGGAAGTTCTCCATTAAAACTGTATTTACTCCCTTCACCAAGATAGCAAAACTGCTTCGTTCACCTAAAGACCAGCTGCCTTTTCAAACTCCGGGCGTCTACAAAGTTAATTGCAGCTGTGGGAGCTCGTACATCGGTCAGACCAAGCGAACCATTGTCGACCGCATGAAGGAACACATTCGAGCTGTGAAAAACAATGATACCCGGACGTCGGCCATTGCTGAACACCTTAATCAAACCGAAACGAACCACTGGATTGAATTACATAACCCCCAAGTACTGTCGACGGAACGCCACTATATACCGCGTTTAGTGCGAGAAGCAATCGAGATCACGAAATACAATAACTTTAATCGTGAAGATGGTTTTAAACTGTCCGGTGCGTGGAATCCAGTGTTAAACGTTTACAACCGCAAAAATGATTCGAGGTCGAAATCGCGAGTAGATACCGTGAGTGTAGTGTGTCGTGAGAAACTAGTGAGTGACAATGGTAGAAGTCAAAGTGAACGCAGTCGTCGCGTCCGAAAGAGGGTAGACCGATATGGTTTCCCTTAGAAGACGTCAACATTCGCATCGCCAGTCTACTCGTGACCATGGAGTTTGAAACAACTCCGAAATATCGAGGTAACAATAAACATAATCGTGGTAATAATCCCGTTCATAACAAAAATCTAATTGCAGTGAACAACCGCGAAAGTCTCAAAACTTAGATTTATGCACTTCAATAAAAACATTAGAAATAATTTTTTGAGTTGAGGGCACTTTTTATTTTTTAAATTATTTTAAATATAAAAAAATATTTATGCGTTGGATAATATTTATTGATGTAATCAAACTCATGTAAAAATGTGAGTGATATCTAGGTCTTCTAGTCTAGTTTAATCAGTCTTTGGTAAACTTGCTCCATTATCCATTAAACTGTCTTTTTTTATTGAATAAAAAAGTCAGCAACCACTAGCCGAGACTAGGCCAAAGCAAAAGTCAAGACTATCCTAGTACAAAGATGTATGAAAACAATAAAATTACCTTGAGTTGAAAGAAGTCTTTGCTCTGATGGAATATCTCCAACATTTTGGTCCTCTTCTCCTCCGCACTCAGTCCACGTTTCTTAGACATATTTAATTATTTCAATTGGGAGCTTCTGAATGAGTTCTAGAAAGAAAGAGATAAAATATTACACCGGTTTTTTTTTTGCTTTTTCTGAACTAAGTGCTAGAAAGGCTAGCCATATTTTTTATGCTACATTTAGGCTCGTATTTATAAAGCGATCTCAAGATTGAGAGCAATATTGAGTGCGGATTTGACAGGTAATTTTGTACTGGAATGACATTTCTGATACAAATTTAAACTCGCTGTCACTCTTTGAGAGCTGATTATAAATACGGGCCTTAGATTGCAAATCATTGAGAGAATTTCTATATTTAAATGTGATTCACTTTTCACTCGTCACTATAGCAATACCTTTACATATTATCTGTATAATAACCCTCAAAACTTGTCAGACGTGGCGGAACAATCTTTGGGTCATTTTCGCTCTGCCTACCCCATTAGGGATAAAGGCGTGATTTTATGTATGTATGATGTATGTATGATTCACTTTTATTTAAATCTGTTATCTACTTAAACTAATAGCTTTTCATTTCTATCCCTTCTAATAGATACCTTATTTGATAATTTTAATAAAAACAAAATTTTAAATAATATAAAATTTAATATTATAAACATTTTTTTCTATTTATCAAACAATTTAATTTACTTTTTGTTTTTCTATTTCAGTGACCCAGCTATGAAACAGTTCTTGTTGCACTTGGATGAGACTCTGGCACTCGGCAGAAAATTCATACTTCAGGACTTGGATGAAACACATGTTTTTATATCAGCAGACATTGTAGAGACTTTACAAGTAAGTTAATCCCCAAAGCTGTGCTCTTAATCACAAATATACAACGTGTAACATAAAGGGTATATGCATCGTGAAATGTGTGAATCTACCCATGAAACTGAACAACTTTCCCTATAACAACTGGAACATAGGTCGAAATACGCAAAAAAAAAATTGGCTTCCCATACTAAATGAGCTATCAGCTGATGCATTTTGTATGGAAGGTCAAAATTTATTTTTCGTTTTTCGACCTATGTTCCTTAGGGAAAGTTGTTCAATTTCATGGGTTTCAGATTCACACATTTCTCGATGCATATACCCTTTATGTTACACATTGTAGATAAAAAATAAAGATGAAAATCTTCCATGCTAGACTGGGAGCAAAAGAAAAACATTTTAAAAACATATACCCCATTCGTTTTTAAGAAATAATTTTTGCCATTGTACTGATAATTTTCTTAAGAGTTTCACCGGTATCACCAATTTACTAAAACGTCAATTTTGTACAGTAAAAAAATATTTTCGTTATAGAATTTGCCAGTTGCCTCTCCCCCTGGGCATGCTGTAAAAACCAGCAAAAGGATTCGAGGGTAACACACAGTGTATTGTAAACTCATATTATCTCTATCTCTGCCGTGGTGGCAGATGCGACTTTTATTTTATGTATGAGTGCCTTTCTCATGAAATAGTTAATTTTTTGTCTCTTTTCCAGGCCCGTGTGGATGATTTGATGGACCAACTCAGCATCCCAGTACATGACAAAGGACTGTAAACTACACTAACAAAAAAAACAAAATGGCGACCCGAGAATCAGGCCGAGTAAAAGAAGCTGAGAAGAAAAGAGTGTTAGATGATGCAGCAAGGAAAAGAAGAGCTAGAAAAGCGGTTGAGGCTCTAGAACAAGACAATTTCCATGATGACCCGCATGCAGATCTGGTTATGTCCAAGAAAATACCCAAATTTGCAGACTCCAATGAGAAACCAACTAGGAAAAAGAAGTCTAAAAGTGCAGAGTATTATAAGATGAGGTTTAGAAAGACTTTTGGCCAGCTTGTGGAGGAAGATGCAGGGTTTAGACCAGAACCACCTAATTATCTGTCTGCTCAAGCACCTCCTTCTAAGTAAGTACCTACAGTTCATAGGTTTAAGCTTAAAATTACTTGCTAGGTCTCAGAGAAGTTAGGCTACAAAGGTCCTAGAGAGGCAAGTCCTAGGTCTCAGAACGATAGGCATAATAGGTTAGAAGAAAATTACACTTCAAAAATAGTAAGAAACAGTTCTACAACAGCTGACAAAATAAGGTGCAACTAGTTTAATTTTCTGTATTTGTACTACGAAAGAGAAAAGCCTAATCAAAGGATTGGGTCTGGTTTCCCTTCTGAGGTCAGATGGCAGTCACTCTGTGTTAAAACCAGTATCCTCATTCAATCCCCTAGGTTAAGTGAAATACGGGAAAAGGTTAGGGAGATGATGATACACAACGTAAGAGATAAAACGCACTTGAACAACAAACTACAATTTGTAACTTTTGTCAAAGACAGAACAATATTGTATGTTCTATTTATTAACTACAATAATAATAACCTTAATATTTTCAGTTTCCCTGACCGGCATTTCTGCGCCGTTTGCGGTTTCCCATCAATCTACACTTGCATACCTTGCGGGGCGCGCTACTGCTGCGTACGATGTCTCGGCACGCATCTCGACACGCGATGCCTAAAATGGACTGCTTGAAGACCTTCTATCTAGTTATTGTAAGCTTACCTTGTAATTTTTTGTAATAAAACAACGTTCACAGTAATTATTCGAGTAGTTTTCTGTAAAATTATCAACAAATCAAGTTCAACATTCAACAACAACAACATACAAAAAACCAAGTTTTTTTTTTTTTTTTTTTTTTCAGCTTCCCGCCAAAAACTTGGTGTTGCCAATACAAAAATGATTTAATTTTCAAATAAATGTCCCCTAGCGCCATCTATTGTTGAGTAGCAAAACTGCTTGCTTCGGTAGCTGACTAAGGTGTGTTGCCATCTTGTGTCGAATAGCAGTACGAATAAGTTTCACTACTTTTTAATAGATGGCACTATAAGTGCAATTGTCTTTATAGAACATGGTGTTGCATTTGCGTTATTCCAGGCTTTATTGCTGTCGATAGGTAGCTTGTTGTGAAGGGTGAATAGAGTAGAAGCAATTGATTGTTTTCTAATAGCAAAACCAACACGTGGTGGCGTCATTAGTAGGCCCTCGATAGAGTTTATTTGCAAGGGTCGACTATCGTGACATTTGTAACAAACACTTGCGGTAACGGCTGCGTATTTGCCACAGCTGCTGTAATTGAGGTGTTTCAGTATTAATTAATAATGGAATAAATTATAAGTTTACCTTTTTTGGATAGGTCGCGACTATTCCAGTCATACTTACTCATTGCATGGCCCATTTGCACATTGCCCATAGATTTCTTCCATCAATTTGACAGCGATATACTGCTTCATACCATAGGCCAAGGGCTCACAACCACCACCCATGTCTTTTAGACGTAGCGACTTTTTCTAGACTGTAAAGCTCGATAGTGCGTAGTCTTTTTTCATATGCCCTAAAGTAGACTGGTAGATAATGCCATTGGCGTTAAGTCCGCCCACGTACGATTTTTTGTGCATAAAGTTAATTAAATAAATAAATAAAATAAAATAAGAGATTATGGCGAGATTTTTTGCTAGAAATACGTAGGTATCTATTCTCTGTAAATTATATTCATATTCTTTCTGTATCATATCGAAATCAAAATATGACCCTACACCTGGAGTATATTATGTATGACCCTTCGCCTCCCATTGACACTAGACTGATTGTTGTATACGTAACTTATACTAGGGGTAGATAGGAAAAATAAGACACGTGTGGTATTTCATTCAAAAAACAGACCACATTCATATTATTGTGGAAAATAGAATCTATTGCACTATGGATCTTTCATTTGTTTTACAGCGATGGGGTGATTCTATACATAAACTGAAATGTTTTATACTTACGGTGCGGATGCTTAGTGTTTGAAATTGGCGCCCGTAGTCAGGATTCTGGGATCGATTCTCGATCGAACAGATACTTATTTCGAAACTGGATTTAAATATCCATTCTTAATCAGGGTGTTCTTTTTCTTTGGTCGTTATGTATAAGCATGGCACATCCCGACACGCGAAATCCTAGTGTAAGTGTGATTATTTTTTCCGGCATATACTTTTTAACTGACCCTTGGTACAACACTGGTCTGTTCACTAGAACAAGGGTAGATAGGGGCAAAGGGGGATGTTGGCTGAGGCCACGTGTCTGTTATCACCAGCAGCTGATGTGACAACAGACCCTATTGTTGCCGACAGATGGCCGCTTTTGGCACACTTCCTTTTTATACGGGGGGTTCGAAAACTGTTATTTTTTTATTGATTGACTGGTTTTATACATTCAGTACCTATATTGTATGTATGTTTCTAATATTCAAAATGCTAAGTACCTATATTAATGTGTGAATGTAGCATCGTAGTAAGGAATTTTAGGATTGGCCATCGATTTTGGAGGTTGTTGCGACGTTTTAAACATTTTGTTGGATAGAATAGGACTATTTTTCACTTAGATCTAACTTTCTTTCTTTCTTTTGTATGCAAGTTGTATGAATCTATAGGATTTTTTGTGCCCTAAACGATTCTTTCGATCTAGTATGGATTTATAGTGGTAGCAATTCGTGGTTGCAAAATACGCGACTTAACTTATTTAAGTCCATACCTGTCACTTTCTATCATGAGAGAACAGAACGGGATGGCAATAATTTTAGTCAAGATTTATTTCCAGTCATTTTTAGGCGCTGAGGCACACTTTCTAAATAATTTAAATCTGCATGGTTTTGTAAGTAGGTATTTAATAGTGTGTGCGAAAACTCACAAAAGTATGTTAATAAGAAGTATTACGGAACTGTGACAAAAATAAAATAACACAACTTATTAACACATTCTGCAAGTTATTTATAGTAACCACTATTTTTTTTTAAACAGTTTAAAAAAAAACAACATAATACTTGTGTACTTCCCTTCATTTATTTTTCTTATTTTCACTCGTCATCATCATCATCAACTAACAATTTGTGATGATCAAAACTAATATTTACAATAATTTTATGTAGGTATATCACAATATGCGTTCAAGGCATTTTACAATACGACAAAGTTCCAATTATTTGTAGGACTGAAATAAATACAGAGATTTGAAAAAAAGCTAGTCAATGATAGGTTCCAGAGAAACCTTAAAATTTAAAACCCATTTGTTTTTTTACACCCTGTATAAAACTTATTCTTATCAGCTGAAATTGAGCGCTACAATTTTTAAACTCTACATTTCACAAAAACTCTGTACACAGGCATTTATACAATGTTATTCACAAGAAATGCATTATACCCCTACCTACTCAATATACAACACCTTAAAATTACTGACTTGATTGCAAAAAATATTATAGGTACATATTAAAGCCAAAAATATACAGTTTTAGCGAATTTTAACCATCCAAAAGACGCGCCAAGTAAGTTCGTTGTATTGTAGTTAACATGGTGTAGCAGTTTACAATGATTACCAAGAGTAGTGGAATTCAGACTTTATTTAATTTAACAATTATTCAGAGATCGAAAGAAAGGAACTACTTGTGTTACTGAGATTCATTCAAAAGCTTAATCATAACAGTCATTATCCAATTCAATAAATAGAAGTTAATAATTATTATCGAATTTATTATTGTCACTTTTGTACTACCACAAGACAAGAGGCTCCAAAGGACGGTATTGTCTTAAACTATTGGTAAACTCGTGACGTGATCTCCAACCAATCACTGGCTTTTGCTGTGCTACTAGCCCTGTGATTGGTTCATTATCACGCAATTTTCATTACCCACTCAAACTAACCAATAACAGTCTTTACGATTCGTCTTTCTTTTTCCGTAATTTTCCCTCAGTGTGTATCGTATGAGTAACTGATTCCACTGCTGAGTCTAAGTCGGCTTCCGGATCTATCGCTGCTGATAATGCTGCAATGTATGCGCAGGCTATCCGTAGGACTGACAGTTTAGATAGTTTTTGGTTGTGACTATAAGATGGTACTGATCTTCTAAGAGTGTCGAAAGCAGCGCTAATGGTGTGAACTCTCGTTCTTTCCCTGGCATTTGCTTCTATTCTCCTTTCCCTGGTCATGTTTTTGTAGTTTCTCTGTTCCCTAGGCTTGTTCTTCTCTTGGTAGTCTACAACTCCTGGATGGACAGGTACTCTAGGTGGCCCTGGTCTAGTTTCTGGTGCTGGCGGTGGGGGGATCGGTGGTGGAGGGGGATCTAACGGCCTTCTTCTTTGTCTTAATAGACTGGTCTCACTAGTCTTCTTGACCAACGACAAGGGTTCACTCTGAGGTTCCACGAAAGACCAAGGCCGAAAAGGGCTGGTGGAAGTGTTGTCACTTTCTGGGCTTTGGAGGTCTTCTCGGGATCCTAGCCGTATTCTCTTCTTGGGTGGTTGACGGGAAGGGCTCCTGTCTCTTTTGCGGGACTCGGGTTCGACCAGACGGACACCTGAGTCGTCTGAGTGGGCTGGTCCTGAGCAGGAGTCATCATCATCACCGCCGGATACGAAACCAGCGTCTTTTTCGATGATACGATCTGTAACAAAAGAAAATTTTGGTTAGTTTGGTATTCAGTTTTCCTTAACTATTTACAAATTCCTTGCAATAATTCCTAATAAAATTGGTATGTAGGTAAAAGACGAATTTATGTCTCATATCTCATATCATCCTAGAATTTTGTGAATAGCCAACTTATACGTGACTCCGTGCAAAAGCCACAAACAAGACGGGAGCCAATAACGACGCCCAAGTGCGATCCCTCAGAGTCAGACGCACACGTGTAAACGACACTCCATTCCACGCATTACATTTTCATAAGCAGTCTAGTCGCACAGATCATAAAGCCGCACTGGCCGCACAATTACTTTGAGTTACGCGTAACTTACGACTGCGGCGGAAGCCATGGGAGCGTAGATAGGAGCGGTTAAAGAGCCGCCCGCACCGCCCCTTGTTAGCGCGACGTGAGCGCAATACTGAGCGCTGATTGACTGCTGACCGGTTGTAAATTGATGGATTCTTGACCAGACGATTGGGTCGATAGCGAGGGTTTAAGAGTCCCGGATCGTTCTGAAGATTCACGGAGAATTTGTGAACCTGGAATCGTTCTCGTAATTCGAGTAAAATTTGATAATCTTTCTTAGCATCATGTAGAATTGAAGAATCTGGGGATTTTAGTAGAATTTAGGAATGCTGAAACTCACATGGGTAACAACTCAAAGCTTCCTGAAGATTGAAGTAGATTTAAGAGACTGGAATCCTTTTGATGATTTATAGAAAAAATTGGGACTCTAGAATCTAGAAGCGTTGTGAAAATTCAAGTACCTACTTAGCATTTGGGAATATCACAGTATCTCGTATCGATTAAAGGATTCAAGTAGAACTAATGGTAGTAAAAGGTCAACAGATAAAAAAACGCTTGCTTGAATAACTTGTACAGAAAATTGCGTGTGAACCCAATCGGTCTCCTAATCGTATGCAAACGCAGGTATTTATGTAAGTACCGCAGATCAAAGTGGCAACAACAAATCAACTTTTTGCCTTAAAAGACAAACCGGAGCTAACGTTGTATTACAAGCTATGCGGCTCAGCGCCGGCGCCTGCGACGATGACGTCATAGACTGATATACGCGAGGGAAAATATGCGGGGATATGACAAGAGTTATTTTGTTAGACGGAATAAATTTGTTTTTAAAGAATCACACAAGTGGATACGTCGAAGCTCGCGCTAAATTTTCGTTGATTCAATCGTTCTTTAGATGATAAAAGCAGAATTTATTTTTATTTGATTGTGATTAATTTTTCCGAGAAAACAAAACAGCTGTAATTTGTAGAGTTTAGATAAGCAGTTTCCTACATTTTAGCTGAAAATTGATTAAAAGTCATCCCGATCACAATCTCATGTGGACCGGTAAGCAATTTATAGTTTGTATTTGTATGTGTCCGCATGTATATGTTGAATTCGGAACGGGTTTGTGTCCGTGCGTCCATATGGTGTGGCGTTTGTTGCTGATCAGTTGATCACGTTGTTGGTCAACCTGCATTCCGTCTAGTTTTTGTCATGTCTCCGGATTTATAAGCGGGATTCCCACTGCCTTGTGTGATGCGAAAAAAAAGAATAATTATTCGAAATTTAAATTGTACAAAGTAAGAGACGTTAATGAGGAACGTTACTTGAAATTGGTCCTTAATTAAGCGGAAATGTACAAAATTGGAAAGACATGAGAAAAAGTCAAATCGAATTATCTGAATATTTTTTTTTTCTTAATCGTGATCTCATTAATAAGTAAAAGTAAATATCTTGCAAGCAAACGAAGAGAACTTTATCATTTCCGGTAGGCACCGTGTTTGGATTTTTGCTTAAATTTAGCTTAAAATTAAGCAATTTACGATCTCAGATGACGCCTAAATGTTATTTATATCAACTTTTTCCTATGCTAAAATGTAGTAATTAAAGCATAGTTAAGATAAAGTTTTGAGGTTATGTTTTTAATCTGTGATTTCTTAATTATTAATACCTCATTCTCATTTCCGATAGTCGTTAACCAATCACGTTGTTATTTCCGGTGTAAATTATATTTTCTTGAATAAATATTGATAAAGTTAAACGTTTTGCATAAAAATTAACCCCGTAACGGTTAATTTATAAAATTACGGGAAATCATCAAAATACACCTTTTTTGGGCACATGAGAAAACTTTTATGGAGCCTAAAGACACCAATAAAATTTTAATATAGGATTTCATCTTATTTTTGATAGTCTAGTGAATATGTATTCGCCAAACATAGTTATGTAGAGATGGTTAAAAATGGTTAAAGTAAAATAATCTAACCTTGGTGTCGACGATGTCGAAAGCCTAACTTAAATCCATTCTAGAAAAAAATATAATTTGCACAACAGCTTAATAAGGAAATCGAATTAGGAAAATGTAGTTAGAGCAAGAAGATCCGTCTGCTATCACAAGTAGCAATGAACTGGTCCAAACAATCCCATATCTAATACAGATAATCTTAGTCGTAATGGTCTAGCTACCGGAATTAGTTTATGGTTCATAATCGAACGGCAGCGGCGCCGCGGAGGCGTAACACCTTACACTCATTTCTTGCAGTCACGACAAACCAATAACAACCTTATGGTTATTGCCTAGGAGCTCTTTGAACGTAAATCGTTGGTCGAACTATGATCCTATAAGAGTCTTCTGTTGCTGTCGTGTTGTAACAAAATTGCTCGTATTTCTTAAGTATTAGAGTCGATTGGAGAACTTTTTGACGGCAAATAAATGTTCTCACACTCTACCAGGTGTTTTTGTTACAAAACGACGGAGACTTAGCCCCTCCTACACAAGATTGAGTATTTAATTGCTTCGGAGATTCTGCTTTGCTAATGAATAATGTTATATCTTCAGATCAAACATGTGGGTAATTACCACTCAACTTGGTATTTGGAATGCGAAAACTTGACTAATATGGTGCCCTTCTATGCTTTTCTCTAACAAAACAATAATATGGTCACAAGACATCTCTGTCTAAGTATTTCAATAAATATGTTAATAGATTATCACGAATTTCTTGATTTGAAACAATAAACACTTCAAATAAACAAAAACAAAAATTACAAAATTAATTGGTTGTCTCGCGAACCAATACCAATTTAATTTAAGTTTACAAAACAGCTGTGATTAATGACAGCTCTAACAGATACTGTTGACTTACAGTAAAATATGGGTTCAGATGTGAAGGGTCTGATCATTACATTGCCGCGGTAAAAGAAAGAGTTGGACGTTTCAAAGGGCCCGCAGCGAACTAATCCACGGATGGTGTCGATCACACCACCAGATAAATAAAAGATATGTATCTGGCGCCAAATTTCACAGAAACGAACGCGCCCTTAGAAAAAAGAAATAGTACTCCCGCCCGCTTTTTTAAATTTAGAACGTCAGTTAATAAATATATATAGAACCCTATTCTAGAGGCCAACTAAAACTAAAATTTTTAGTTTGACGTAGATAAAACCGTATGGCTATTCTACAAAAACCATGACATAGGTAAATTTAGTTTGACGTCTCTTATCTTAGCCATGTCAAACTATAGCGAAATCACTATGGAAACCACATACAACTGAAAGTTCAAGTTGGTGTTTTCACCTCATGCAACTACGAACAAGATAACTTTGATCTGATTTGGTCCACTTTTCATGGCGACCAAGATGGCGACAAAGTGTCTATGTCACATGCTATCGCTTTTTAGTCTTTCACAGTCTGTCATGTGTCGTTCAAAATTACAATTGATTTCGTTCGAAATTATTCAGTGATTTTCAACAAATTATGCGTTTATATGTATTAAATTGGTTGCCTGAGTGTTAGAAACTCTATAATAGTTGTTGTTTGGAACAATCGCACCGATTATTTTGTGCAAACCGTGCGTAATTTGCAGAAAACGATGTAGTAAAAAAAAACCAGTTAAAAGGAAATTTATGGCTAAATTTCCTATAAAGATGTAGACAGGTAAGTTCAACTTGAGCGCAATTTAAGTGGTTTATTCTCTTGTACTATCAACAAGACTAAAATAATATGCTATCTTTCTATCTAAACAATAGTGGTGTAATCTTCACTATCGATAAAAATATTAAGTACCTATGTTGTTCAGTATTTTTCCAGACTTTTAAGATATATGATGGCTTTATCTAGCATGTACCTTGTTCACATAATGCCTTTGAGAATAAACTCTATTTTTGTGCAAGTAAGTTTAGAAACTCAAGTGACTTACTTTTGATTGAAATGAAAACTAATTTAATTTCAGATGTAGACGACAATGGGTGAAAATTATAGAAAACGAAGACTTGGCTTGCATACCAATCGAAAAACTTTGCGCCACCAAATTATGTGGAGATCATTTCCAGTCCAAAGACTTAGGACGACCACCTCGATCAGACAATTAGTATGGGAAATACTTAATACCCATACATACCTTAATTGTAAATTTAATGATATAAATAATTAAAAATATACAGAAAAACTACTTAATGTTTTATTTATTTTTAAATGTTTTACAATATGTATGAAGGGATCCACGTCGGCGCCGCCCATGATGAATTTATCGATATCGATTTTATCAGGAACTACATGTGACCATCCCTATTGTCTATTCTTGTGCTATTGGCTACCCTGACGTATTTAGAAAATTATGACGTTTAATATTCGCTGGGTTGGTAGTGATATTTGGATCAAATAGGTTCCATAAACAAGTATGGAAGTCTCTTAGAACGCTAGTGGTTATCTACTCAGTGTTTTCGTGTTTTCGATATATATTTTCCGTAGTCCTTTTCTTTCAGTAAAAAGCAGAATCTCCGAAGCAATTAAATACTCAATCTTGTGTAGGAGGGGCTAAGTCTCCGTCGTTTTGTAACAAAAACACCTGGTAGAGTGTGAGAACATTTATTTGCCGTCAAAAAGTTCTCCAATCGACTCTAATACTTAAGAAATACGAGCAATTTTGTTACAACACGACAGCAACAGAAGACTCTTATAGGATCATAGTTCGACCAACGATTTACGTTTCAAAGAGCTCCTAGGCAATAACCATAAGGTTGTTATTGGTTTGTCGTGACTGCAAGAAATGAGTGTAAGGTGTTACGCCTCCGCGGCGCCGCTGCCGTTCGATTATGAACCATAAACTAATTCCGGTAGCTAGACCATTACGACTAAGATTATCTGTATTAGATATGGGATTGTTTGGACCAGTTCATTGCTACTTGTGATAGCAGACGGATCTTCTTGCTCTAACTACATTTTCCTAATTCGATTTCCTTATTAAGCTGTTGTGCAAATTATATTTTTTTCTAGAATGGATTTAAGTTAGGCTTTCGACATCGTCGACACCAAGGTTAGATTATTTTACTTTAACCATTTTTAACCATCTCTACATAACTATGTTTGGCGAATACATATTCACTAGACTATCAAAAATAAGATGAAATCCTATATTAAAATTTTATTGGTGTCTTTAGGCTCCATAAAAGTTTTCTCATGTGCCCAAAAAAGGTGTATTTTGATGATTTCCCGTAATTTTATAAATTAACCGTTACGGGGTTAATTTTTATGCAAAACGTTTAACTTTATCAATATTTATTCAAGAAAATATAATTTACACCGGAAATAACAACGTGATTGGTTAACGACTATCGGAAATGAGAATGAGGTATTAATAATTAAGAAATCACAGATTAAAAACATAACCTCAAAACTTTATCTTAACTATGCTTTAATTACTACATTTTAGCATAGGAAAAAGTTGATATAAATAACATTTAGGCGTCATCTGAGATCGTAAATTGCTTAATTTTAAGCTAAATTTAAGCAAAAATCCAAACACGGTGCCTACCGGAAATGATAAAGTTCTCTTCGTTTGCTTGCAAGATATTTACTTTTACTTATTAATGAGATCACGATTAAGAAAAAAAAAATATTCAGATAATTCGATTTGACTTTTTCTCATGTCTTTCCAATTTTGTACATTTCCGCTTAATTAAGGACCAATTTCAAGTAACGTTCCTCATTAACGTCTCTTACTTTGTACAATTTAAATTTCGAATAATTATTCTTTTTTTTCGCATCACACAAGGCAGTGGGAATCCCGCTTATAAATCCGGAGACATGACAAAAACTAGACGGAATGCAGGTTGACCAACAACGTGATCAACTGATCAGCAACAAACGCCACACCATATGGACGCACGGACACAAACCCGTTCCGAATTCAACATATACATGCGGACACATACAAATACAAACTATAAATTGCTTACCGGTCCACATGAGATTGTGATCGGGATGACTTTTAATCAATTTTCAGCTAAAATGTAGGAAACTGCTTATCTAAACTCTACAAATTACAGCTGTTTTGTTTTCTCGGAAAAATTAATCACAATCAAATAAAAATAAATTCTGCTTTTATCATCTAAAGAACGATTGAATCAACGAAAATTTAGCGCGAGCTTCGACGTATCCACTTGTGTGATTCTTTAAAAACAAATTTATTCCGTCTAACAAAATAACTCTTGTCATATCCCCGCATATTTTCCCTCGCGTATATCAGTCTATGACGTCATCGTCGCAGGCGCCGGCGCTGAGCCGCATAGCTTGTAATACAACGTTAGCTCCGGTTTGTCTTTTAAGGCAAAAAGTTGATTTGTTGTTGCCACTTTGATCTGCGGTACTTACATAAATACCTGCGTTTGCATACGATTAGGAGACCGATTGGGTTCACACGCAATTTTCTGTACAAGTTATTCAAGCAAGCGTTTTTTTATCTGTTGACCTTTTACTACCATTAGTTCTACTTGAATCCTTTAATCGATACGAGATACTGTGATATTCCCAAATGCTAAGTAGGTACTTGAATTTTCACAACGCTTCTAGATTCTAGAGTCCCAATTTTTTCTATAAATCATCAAAAGGATTCCAGTCTCTTAAATCTACTTCAATCTTCAGGAAGCTTTGAGTTGTTACCCATGTGAGTTTCAGCATTCCTAAATTCTACTAAAATCCCCAGATTCTTCAATTCTACATGATGCTAAGAAAGATTATCAAATTTTACTCGAATTACGAGAACGATTCCAGGTTCACAAATTCTCCGTGAATCTTCAGAACGATCCGGGACTCTTAAACCCTCGCTATCGACCCAATCGTCTGGTCAAGAATCCATCAATTTACAACCGGTCAGCAGTCAATCAGCGCTCAGTATTGCGCTCACGTCGCGCTAACAAGGGGCGGTGCGGGCGGCTCTTTAACCGCTCCTATCTACGCTCCCATGGCTTCCGCCGC
>JARACY010003238.1:0-34908 GCA_029255725.1 Scrobipalpa atriplicella
CTTGAATACAGACAAAAAATACCCAGTACTTATCTATTGATGTTTGGTAAGATTTAGTTAGTTATCCATTACCCTGGTCTCATCCTGGTCACGGCACCAAATTATAACCTTACCGAATCTATTTTCATTATCTTTACATTTATTATCCATGCATTTGATGTATGTTTCTTGTTTATATAAGTATTTAGTATACTTTGTAAGTACTGGACGACTTTTTTCTATAAATCAATATTTACCAACTAAACATTCGTTAATATCGGTTACTAGAAAAAGTCGCCCTTTAACTTACGATACAGTAAATTAAAAAATAAATAAATATCTATTTTGTTTGCTCTCAAGAAACTGAAATAGGTACGTATTTACTATTACTTTTTATACGATAAATAAACTTTTTCTGAAAAGTTATCACTGATCTTTGGATAGATTGTCACTGATTCGTAATATACCCATGAAACTTAACAACTAAGGAACATAGTTTGAAATACGAAAAAAAAAAAAATACTTACCATACTATTGCATTTCGTATGGAAGGTCGATTTTTTCTTTCGATTTTCGATCTATGTTCCTTAGGGAAAGTTGTTTAGTTTCATGGGTAGAATCACACATTTCACGATGCATATACCCTTTCTGTTACACGTTAGAGGCTCTAAATAGAGACGCCCAGAGAGATAAACGACAGGCTTTTGTCCAGCAGTGGCACTACCTAAAGGCTGTTTAAAAAAGGGCTAACTATTGTTCATTTGATCCACAGGTCCAGTCTGGGACAAGATCTCAGCAGAGAGCAAGCGGCTGATCGGAGGCCTGCTGGCTGTCAACCCCGGAGCCAGACTCACCATTGACCAGCTGTTACAAGAGATGGGCATACTGAGCGAAGACAACAACACGTTCAAACTAGCTGTGAGTATAGTATTGTATAATTTACTAGCTTTTTCCCGTTTCTTTGTCCCTCTTTCCTCGTGTTCCCTCATCACCTTGTCCTCACCTCTCTTGTCCCTTCTATCCCTTTTGACGACGAGACGGACCCATGAACCCATCCCCGCGTTTTCCCCTCCCTCCATTTCCCTGTACCTCTCGTCTGCCCCGTTAGTCCTTCACATCCTCCCATTCCTAATGTCTCGGCTCGTTCCAACCGTACCTCCCGTCCCCTGTCTCGCCCGTAAGTTCCTCCCGTCTCTCCCATCCCATCCCCTTGTTGTTGTTCCACTCAGGTGGAATCAAATTCCAAAAATATTGAATATACAAAGATTTTCTAATTAAACCTATTTTTCTTAGGACATGACCAAAGCGGAGCTGTACAAGCGTCGCAGCAAGAACAAGCAGCGGCACTCCGACACCTCCGAGCCATCCACCTCACAACCCGAGGACCTGCCCGTAGAGGCTGAGGAACCCAGAGAGACCAGCCTCATCGACACCATCAACAACCTTAAAAACAGAATGAACAAAAACTCCATTGAGAACGACGTGGAGTTGATCAAAGCGAATACACAAGATACTCCAGTTGATGAGGAACAACAACCCAGCTTTACCGAAGAGGATATTCCTTCGGTCAGACCCGTTGAGAAGACTTACTCAAAGTCGAGATCGAAACCCGATGATTACATGTTCATAGAAAGCAGTCAGATCGATGATCTTGAAGTGGCTACACCGAAAGCTACTCGCAGCAAAAAGTCCAAAGAGGAATCTTCTCCCGTTCCGAGGAAAAGGAGAAAAGTTGAGACCAAGAAGGAGAAAGAGGAACCAAAAGTTAATGGAGAAAGAGAATTGCGTAGCAGGAAATCTACTCCCAAGAAGAAGGAGAGTCCTAAACGTGCTCTCAGAAACAAACCTGAAGATAAGACTAGACCGACGAAAGAATCTATAGAGAATGAAAAGACCGTCGTGACCAGAGTCACACGCAAACGGAAACTGGAGGACACCAAACCGGTGCTCAGAGAAAAGGGACAGAACAGATCTAAGAGCAACAATGAGGTCAAAGCGCAACCCGCTAGGAAGATCGTCAAACCGAAAAAGAAAGCTAAAAATGGTGCAGAACCCGCACCAAAAGTCACTGTACCGAAGACAGAAAACGTCCGAATGACTCGCTCCAGACAGAGACGCCTGGAGATCTCTCTGGACGATGCAGAGGTCAAAAAGATCATTCCGGCTCTGTCTCTGTCCTCTGACCGAAGAGTGACTTCAGTGGAGTCGACTAAATCCAACAAAAAAGCGACCAAAGTAGTTAAAAAGAAGCCTCCAGCGCGGGCGCTGCGGTCACGCGCTAACAGGAGGTGAAACTTATACTAAAACATGTTTAGACTGTGCTTATAGGTAGATTTCTGTTATAAAGTCTTCATCTTTGATAGAACTTGTGAAAAAGTCTGTCTTCTATGGTGAATCTTTCTAAATCATATGGTACCGTAACTATTGCTACATAATCAGTATAAACGCTAGTAAATGAAAATTATCTAAATCTACCTTTCTCTAACGGGACTTTCAACAAAGAAATGGTGAATGTTTCAAGATATTTTCGACTTTGATCGTTCAGTGAAGTGTGCGTTGTTGATAAATTTTAGTGTGTTAAAGTGAGTGATATCGGTGTTGGCCCCGTAGAACCTCAAATTCCAAAACGAGACATATAGTGATGGTTGATGGACACTGCTCAGTAGAATAGTGAAAAGGATAATAATTATTTATTTGATGAAGGCCCCTTTCATACTGAACCAGACATGGTATATTACCATAAAATGTTCTGAAAATTTGACTTTTTATTAGGAAACGTGTGTGGATGTTTGATAATTAGTATCTTCGCGAAAATCCTAGGGATTTTGCTAAAACACGGATAATTAGACAATGGTGAAAACATTGCCAAATCTTACTGGAAAAAGTCTGGATTTTTGCTCGTCGTTTTAGTAACATTTGATATCCTTAATTCTGATTGGCTAGACTTTTACTTACTTTAATCTTATTTTGATTGGTTAAATAACTTGCGTTTATGATTGACATTTAAAACGTCAACCAAAGAGAGGAGATCTTGTTCTGTCGCGCTATCCGACCAATCAGCGTTCTTATTTCAGTTAAGGATATGAAATGTTACTAGAACGATGAGTTTTTTTCGCAAAACCCCTGACTTTTTCTAGTAAGATTTGACAATGGATTCACCATAGTCAAATTGTTAAAGTATTAACACTGAAGAATATTGTTCAGAACTCGGTGATAATATGACTGTCGGTATGAGAACGGCCAGTTATGCTTAACGTGTGGAATTCATATAACTTGGAAAAAGACATCGAAAGAGGCTGTTACATGGCAACACTGGACGGGTAAATAGTATTGCCAGGTAAATAAAAACAAGTTGTATGCGTTCCCCCCAAATCTAGTTCGAAAATTAACGGTAGTTCTGTTTTTTATTTTTTAATCCTTTTATTTAATGTTACTATTAATTTTTAAGTATACCTTTTTCTCCTTTATAAAACTAAAATTACCATTAGAGTTAATTCTTGACGTTGGTTAATATGTATTTGACTTAAGAGTATAAAAAAAATAATAGGTAATTTGTGTGAATGAGCACTCTCACTTAAAGTCAGGAATTTAATCTTCTGTAAGGTCAAAAATAAAAACCTTATGTAAAAAACTCTTTAGTAAAATTGACTACAAAATAAACAGAGTCAATTTCAAAGTTTATAAGTGCAAATTGACCCAACAGGATATTAAACCAACACATTTTGTGGAAAGATTATTTATTGTAAAAAGAGGTCTATATTTTTTCATTATTCCTCTAAACTTCATATTTCTTTGAGAGATTTCGACATTCGAAGTTAAACAGAATATCCTAACCTAATGTAAACAACGGTTTGTACTACTTGGAACTAGTACGAACCAGCTAGTACATAACATACTACTAGTCTACAAGACAGTTCAAGTAGTACAAACCACCGTACTTTAATCTGCAGGGAAGATTCCCACTTCTTTTGAAAAAATCGAGCAAAACCACGGAGCTGAATTAAGTTAAAATACATACCTACATAAAAGTCACGCCTTTATCCCTTACGGGGTAGGCAGAACGTAAAATGCCTAGCAAAAGGCATTTGCGCAATGTCTTGACAAATAATGAGGGCTAATAAATGTGTTCTGCTTCTTATCAAGTGGGTTTTTAGAATCGAAGTACGACCCGAAGAACCCTGGTTTTATTTTAGAGTTGTTTTTAATAGTTAGGTTTTTAATAATTAGTTGGATATTCTGCATAATTGTATACTTATGTCAAAATTTCTTGTCTGTTTGTCGCAGGATCTCTTTGCATAGTATGAATTTTTAGGTTGTTTGTGTGTGTATATTTGTTTGAAATCTAGATATAATAGGTTAAATTTGTAAATGTGTTTGGAAATAATAATCTAATAGTTCTGCGTTGTATACCTTCGAACTTCCACTCTTAAAAAAATAAATACAAAAAAAAGATGATTTTGTGTATGGTGATAGTGCCAAAGCATGCTTGAATTTCAAATTCTATTGCAACCCAATCGGTTTTAAACATTTTTTTAAAAGCACGTTTTTTTCTACAATGATTTTTATGCTATTTTTTCTCCCTAGAAACTTTTTTCGCTTTTACCAAATAAAAAAAAGTTTGTTTTGATTTATTTCTCTGTAAATATTCTAGCATTTAGTACAAAAATCGGTGGAAGATTAAGGCGATTGTCACACTATACGCGCAACGCGGCGTAGCGCGGAGCGGCGGAGCTGTATCGTTCTTTGTAAGTAGGTACATCGGTTTGTATGGAAAAAACGCGGGGTATGACACACTGGCTCCGCGCCTACGCGCGGATTGAAAACAATGGAACCATAGACAATACGCCGCGTTGCGCGTATAGTGTGATAATGACCTTAAAGAAATATTATTTATAATTAATTATTATAATAAATAAATCTCAATTTCGAAAACGTCATATTTCTTGTTCTAAAAAAAATTAATTCATTTTCTGGCTATCTGTCTAGTCTAATATAAAATCAAATCTTGCTGTATTATTTCTGTAAACAAATACGGAGTTGATTCATGGCTTAGCAAACATATTGTAAATGGTGATTTTTTTTATAAGCAATAAATTTCTTTGTAGTTCCATATTTTTGTAAAGTACTTTTATGTGGGTTTTTGTTTGTTATCATTATCGTGTTTTTTAATTGTAATTTATTACATTTTATTTAGAGTTATTCTTCTTCTTCTGTCGTGTTATTCTAAAAAGTATAAATAAATTAGATTTAGTAATAGTGATTGAACAAAAAACATGTTTATCTCGTAATAAAGTATTTGTAGATGTGAATTGTCATATCTGATGAAATTGGCGTGTCGAAGAGCCCATATAAAAGTACTGTAGGAAAATGCATAATATTTGAACGAAAAAACAACGCAAAATCGTTATAGGCCATATGGCCTAACGACATGATCCGAATTTTAAAAACTTAGGAATGTTTAAAAAACGGTCGATTGAATGACCCTAAATTAATGTGTTTATGTTATTATAACTCGTTCACCATAAGGGGATTACTGACAGCCCATATAAAATGACAATTTCTGCATACAACTTGTATAAGCTGTATATGGAGCTGTCAGTAATCATCTTATGGTGGACGAGGTATAGATTACATCAAGGATTCTTAGTTATTTCGGATCAAGTCTCCCACAAGAAATCGTTCGGAAATTGTAAATTTCCAGCTTGAGGACAGCCTTGGCGACACACTCTCAAAGTGCACTTATCTAAATGGAATGTACCAAAAGATTATATAATTTTATAATAAAGTGTTAGAAATAGTCGGCGGGGAGGGAAAACAAATTTTGTAATGATGGCCGACGCGAGAATATTGGATTGTAATAAATATACCATTTTAACATTATGCTATTGTTTTATTGTGGTGAACCCTTTTCATCTACACTCGACACTGGTAGAAGTGTCCCAAATCTGGGTTGACGATTGCCAAAAACAAATAAAAAAAAACGAGACGGAAATAAAACTAACATTAAAATCTCCTAACAAAACCAAAGGGTGTTTGTGCACTCATCCATGGTGGATTCGTATACAATTCGTATAAATAAATCCACATGAAACGTAAATGGATGGAGGGACAAGTACACGAGCTGCCATACAATTACTGGGAAGAAGGCCAAACTCAGATAAAGATATACTGTGGGAGGCCTAATACCTTGCCGAAAACCAATGTGTTACCTTTCATACAAAAAAAATGTCAAAAGGGATAAATAATTCAGTTCTTGTTTTATTAAAATTTAATTCGCAACTTATTTTTTAACAATTTATATACACATCACAATATACAGAAGTAAGTTTAACAATGCTCTATGTCAAAATATAAAAATATACAAGACTTTCCATAGTCTACCTACTTCTATACACTTGAACTACAAATAAATGCGGTCTACTGATATAAATGCAAAAAGATTTGATTTGATTCAATATCAAACAATTATTTTAAATGTCTTTTCAAGTTTTACCCACAAAAATTTATCTGTTGGGAGATTGGTCGTTTCACCAAGTGACAATCGCAAGTATATTAAATAATGAAATTAAAAAAAATCGGTTTTATATTTTCAAATAAATACTACGATATTTTTACAATGAATAGGTGCTAGCAGCAACAGTGTTATTTGTTTGCTTGAACATTTACATTGATTGTCTCCGAAACCTGATGAACACAAACTTGGCCCAGTGACTAAATCTGGGATAAAGCGCAAAGCGTTTTGGTACAGCGTATTTTTGGTACACCATGTTTTGCGTGGTGGTACAGCTGGTGTGACAGACTCATTACATTTAACTTAGCCTATGATGTAGAACAAAAGTTATTCAGAAACATGGACAGAACTACATCCCGAAATGAACCTTTTGCAAGTCACAACCAAAATTAAAAGAATCTATGTATTGTTATTAAAAACGTTGCCTTTCTTTTGAACTACTGATTAAATTAAGAATCAAAGTATTTAACAGATTTTAAGAAAAACTAAATAACTATAATTGAGCGGTACTATTGGTCAAAATAGCACAGCCTATATCGTATTCATATACCTACTTATCAATTATATCATCATGTCATCAACTACTATTATTTCATAAAAATAGATTTTATACGTTACTTTATAAGCCCTTTGACTCAATGAACCTCTCTTTTACAAACTGATATTTTACGTAATCATTCAAGACGGTTATTTGAGGGGTATAGAAGCAAAGGCGCCTCAGTCCACTTATTAACTTTTTTGTGTTAAGTATGGCAAAATTTGCAGATTTGTTTATGGAAACATTTTTCAATGAATGGCTGCAGCAAAAACGTATAATTTCGTGGAAAATCGTGATCAAAAGTCGGGCTTGGATGCAAATACGCCACTGTCCCTGAAAATGTAGAAGCAACCATGACACTGTCCATATTGGCCAATCAGGACCCTGCATTTCGGTGACATCAAGATGGCGTTTTCGTTGCATTTGAAAGCAGGTTGTGCTCGTGGTTGTTTCTGTTTTTAAATAATACTGGGTGAAAATGGAGGAAAATATTGCACCTGTGTTTTCAAAAGATGCCAGAAAACGTGGGCGACACCCGGAAGAATGGAAAAGGGCCAAAGAAAAGACGGAAAGGTGAGACAAAGTTTTGTAGTTTTCCATGCTAGAGTGATAGTTTTGTTAGTAGGGTAAAGTCTCCAATCTTCAGACAAGAACAAAAACGTTTTTAAGTACAACAGTGCATCATCATTTTTATTAAAAAATACCACCTTGCTGCCTGGAAATGCGTACGACTTAGTACCACGGCCGGGTGAGACCAAAATTATAAATAATAAAACTACATACTTACTAAAAATAATACCTACGTTTATAATTTTTTTCTAGTACTGTCCTATAGTGTGTTAGATTACCCTAATGCCAATTTCTAATGGCCGACTTATTAGGTGCAAATATGACACTGTCCGGCAAACTAAATAGCAAAATAGACACTGTCCATCGGTAAGATGCAAACTCACCATTGTCCATCAGACAAAATTAAGATTTAAATTAAATTTACCCAGTATCATTAGTTTTTTGAGTTATACGTGAACTGGCAACCATACACAAGCTGACTATTAGAGTTTCTAGAAAAACTAAAAGTCGGAAAGGGAGTTATGCCTTCTTCCTATTTCTCAAAATTTTAATAACTTGGACTGAGGCGCCTTTGCTTCTATACCCCTCATTTCATAAAAGAGAGAACCAATGACTGTTCTATTTAAACATAAACTACTTACATGTATTTACAAGAATTCAACTTTACTTTTAAACCCATAAAGTAAGTAAGTGCTACCATGGACGAATAAAACAAAGAGGACTGACAACAACCTCCCTTACAAACTGCGTACACCGCTACTTAACCAGTGCCATCTTTTATTGACACTAGCAAAATATTGTGTAAGCATAATATGTATTGAAATTCAGTTGTTTTAAACAGCATTTCTCATTGTGTATAGAAACTTTAAAAATCTTAAAAGATAATTTGGTTCAAGTTGTTATTGAATTTATTCAATTTCATGACCTATATAAACGACGGACTCTTCGAGCAATATGCCAGCGCCATCTAGGTTTAGCTCGCATTTTGACCTTTTATCGAGTATCGACATACGCTCTCTAGTATGGTGGTTGTCAGTGCTCTAGAGTAGTTAGTCCATGGTGCTACTCATTAACTATCATCACAATATAATAAGAATCAACACAAAGCAGGTTCAACATTGTGTGAAATAAAATTGTGTAAGGCCGCCTTACTGCTTATTAAAAAGTATAAACTTAAACTCAAACGCACAAGTAGAAAATATATAGCTGATTTAAATTTCTGTACGTATTATAAAACGTAACGTTCCTAATGGTAGGCTGTTTGTACCAAAAGTATTTTTGCGAACATGCCAGGGCAGTACATGTTGAAAAGCGCCGCGAGCGAAGCGAGCGCGAAATGTTGTCTTTCGTAAGCGATATACCAAAATTCCTTTTGTCAGGAACAACTACTAAGTTAACCTTTCCTCCGCCCTGCCCTTTCACAACTCTGTTACCGACGCAATATTACTGTTAAACTCAAATATTCAAAACCACTGCTAGAGATAACGCTTTACGAAATCAAAATCATCCGATTGCCTCTCAAAAGTCAATGTGCTATATTTACCATGTCATTCCCTTTAATCCCGTTTCTCAATACATCTCGGCCATGATGAGCGTGACAGTAGATGTCCAGCCGGTGAAGGGTCTGCAGCCCTGCCCGCGCCCCGTCTCCCCGTGGTACTGCTCCCACAGGTAGCCCGTGCGCTTGTACTCATTTAAGATGTTCGCTGCAGGAACAGGAAGTGTAGTTTAGAAGAGTGGTGTCGCGGGTTACAAAAATACAAATAATTTTTTAAGGATTTTTTCATATATCGCGAGGGAAGTGAGTACGAGATATCACGTGACCTGTGCACGTTACTGAGGTATATATTAACTCATATCACGAATGTAATGAGCGCGAAATAAGCGATGATTATGGCGAGCACAGTGAGCGCAAGAGTTCACGTTACAATCGAGTTATGTAACTTATATAGCGAGCGCAGCGAGCTCGACAATTTATGTTATTAATTGAGATGTAGCAACATATATGGCGAGCGCAGCGAGCTTGACAATTAATGTTATCAATAGAGATGTATCAACATAATATATGGCGAGCGCAGCGAGCTCGACAATTTATGCGAGCGCAGCGAGCTCGAGAATGTGTATTATCGATCGATTTATATGGCGAGCGTAGCAAAGTAGGTACTTTAACGCTTAAACGAGTTAAAATAAAGCCGACTATACTTACAAACAACATTATCTCTCAGTCTATCATGCAGCTCTCCCGCTCTAACTCTGTGCGGTCCCTGCTGGGTCGCATAGTGTTTGAGCGCTGCGAGAGCGAGATAGTTGATGTTGATCCAGATAGGCCCGCGCCAGTACGGGGGGTCGTGCTCCGTGTTGCGTTTCATGTATAGCGGCGCGGATTTTGATAGCGATCTGGAATATACGGGCATATTTATCTTCCATGCTGGATTACGAGCGATAGAAAAACAGAATGGAAATACCGTAGAATTCTGTAGAAATAAGGGTTTCATACATCGTAGCATGGAAGAAAGTATAATCTAATTCTCATGCATGAAATACAATATTAAAACAATATAATAAAAACAATACCTGAGTCCATAAGGCGACCACAGTAGATCTTCTTTATCTAGAGTTGCGAGGATTTTACCCAGTTTTTCACTCTCCGGCTGCAACACTTTCAATAGCATTGGAAACAAAGACACGTATCCTGTAATAAAATAATTAAAAATGAAGTACGTAGGCTTCCCCATTCAAATTGTCTAATAAATAAAAATTCAAATTGTCTGATAAAGGTGATAATTTTCTATAAGAAAGTAACACTTAATTTTGAAACTTTCGCGGTTATTTTCACTATAAAAAAAGACACAACTTAAGTTTAGTTCTGTCACTTTGTAAAATTTTAATAAAATAGAGACAGAAATACAACAACTGATTATAATTAAAGAAAAAAAAAAACGAAAATGCAAACGTTTTCAGCCCCCCTTGACATCTCTTTATGCCCCCCTAGGGAGGCGTGCCCCCCTGGTTGGGAAGTCCTGGTTTAGGGTATGCAATCTCGATCTCGCGTCCATTTTTAGCGAGATTAATCTCGGTCCGAATTTGGACGAGACCTTTATCGAGATTCAAATTAATTGAATTTGCTACGATTACCTACGATGTGGATTTTGTCATTCTGCAGTCGTACGATAGATGTCGCTAAAAGGTTTCTAAAACGCGGTAATGAAATGTTTTCTTCAAATCTATAAGAGCTCTCACAATGGGAACAAATTACGGACATTCACTCATCCATGTTTGTGCTATTTAATATTCCACAGTTTTTAACTTTTTGAAGCGTCTACGGCGAATAAAAGCTGTAGATGCGTTTAAGCAATAAAAAGGAGACGTATTTATGAATCATTCGGTTCAGACGGATCGAAATGCGCATACGAAAGTACGCAAAAGACGGAATTACGCGGATCTGGGGGATCACATATTTTTGTCCCATTTACAATTGAACTTATGATTATGAAGATAATTAAAACTATATCCCATGTTGTAAATAAAAAATATAATTAAAACTGACCGAAAGCGGATGTGACAAGCCCCGGTTGTGGCGGCGCGGTCACGCTGCGGACCACCTACAATACAATGCAATTTTAATTAATTTATAATATAACAGGGTTGGCATGATTAAATCATTTTGATTTAAATCATGACTATATTTTAGGGTGTAATTCTACCCATGAAACTGAACAACTTTTCCCAAGGAACATAGGTCGAAATTCGAAAAAAAATATTGACCCTCCCATACAAAAGGTGTCAGCGCAGCGGCTCGAGTCAATTTGTATGGGAAGGCCAATTTTTTCTTTCATATTTCGACCAATGTTCCTTGGAGAAAGTTGTTCAGTTTCTTGAGTAGAATCACACCCTAAAATATGGTCGGCTATTTTCTTAACACCCTGTATAATGGCTTACTTTAGCGGGCTCGTTGGGATGCTTGCCCGGCCTCTTCACCAGGCGCACGCCGTCAGAGTGCAGTCCTGGGGATACAAACAAACAAACAAACATACATACAGTCACGCCTGTAACACTCACGGGGTAGGCAATGCGTCAACAACCTCATAAAGGAACGTTTTCGCTGGATTAGGTTTGAGGACCATTTGAAACAACAAACTGTGTTTGTTTTACTATAATGCATTAAACGTTCAAGATATTTATAAAAACAAAGCTTTTAAGGTGCTCAAATTCTCCAGGACTTCCTACAATATACTTGAGAACAGAAGCAGCTGGTACATTCTATTTTTTTCGCTATTCTATCGCTTCCAGTCCAGCATAGAAGGTAAAAATCGTACCGAGTGAAATTTTAATATTCTTTATTTCCAAATTTGTAAGAAAGCAACATACACACACAAACATACATACACTTAATAGTCACGCCTGTATCCCTAATGGGTTAGGCAGAGCGTCAACGACCCAAACAAAGGTCGTTTCGCCACGTCTAACAAGTTTTTGAGGATTGTTTGAGATAGAACTGTATATTGCTGGTAGTGACAGGTTGTCAGCCCATCGCCTAAATTACAATATACTGAAACATTTGAATCCCTTAGCTGGTTTTTACAGCATGCCCGGGAGGAGATGCAGCTGGCACATTCTATGTTTTTCTCTCGCTCCCAGTACAGCATAGAGGCAACATTATTGCTTACCATAATCTGCATATGTTTGTGTTTTGTTCGACCAGTGCAACTCATTCAGTAAATCTTCGTCCGACAGTTGGTTACGCAAGTCCTCGTATCTGGAACAATATACAGGGTGTTATGTATGAATAACTAGTTTTAAAACGTATTCATCGAATTAACAAAACATAAATAAAATAATAAGAAAATATCAGCTCTTTAGCTGCAAAATTCAATGAATTATGTTTTATCTATAAATTGTAACCCCTATGTAATAATTCGGTATGATAACCTGTATCTAAGGTACCAGTTTCTTAGTTTTTTCTGATAGATCATCTAATTTGAAGAATATTTTCATTATTATAAAAATAAATTGTAAAGTAATTAATTAATTATGAATTTTTAAAGACATGGCAAAAACACTATACGACACCATTTGTATGGGAGGGCCAAATTTATTTTTCATATTTCAACCTATGTTCCTTGGGGAAAGTTGATCAGTTTGATGATAGAAATCCACCATTAAAATATTTGTACTTAATTTAAAAAGACCTTATATAATAATGACTCACTTGCTGCTGTCCCTGTCTAGTGTTTCAGCTATAACTGTCATGGCGTCGGCCGCCGCGAACATCCAACAACGCAGGTCCACGTGACGCTCCATGTCGGACGGGTGAGATGCCCTGACGACACAAATCATAATTTAAGGCATATTAAGAAGACACACACGCTCACACATACACACACACACACACACACACACACACACAGATATCCCAATTTAGTCATAGGGTCATTGGGCCATATGGGTCATTGGGTCATACGGGTCATTGGGTCATAAGATTCATTAGGTCATACAGGACATTGGGTCATATGGGTCATACGGATCATTGGGTCATACAGGTCCTTGGGTCATAAGATTCATTAGGTCATACAGGGACATTGGGTCATATGGGTCAAAATTGTTTACACAAGTGTATCATATTGTAGTTTTATGGAGTCTTATATTATGTTGTCATGTAGTTTTTTTTTTAATTCAACTGTAGTTCGCACCCTGTGAATACAATAGTTGTTTTTACGAGTACCTACCTATTTCTTCCATGCTGGACTGGCAGTGATAGAAAAACATAGAATGTGCCAGCTGCATCTCCTCTCGGGCATGCTGTAAAAACCAGCTAAGGGATTCGAGGGTTTTAGGCGATGGGCTGACAACCCGTCACTATAATCATCTGTAATAACCTTCAAAACTTGTCAGACGTGGCGAAACGACCTTTGTTTAGATCGTTCTTGCTCTGCCTACCCCATTAGGAATAAAGGCGTGATTTTATGTATGTATGTATGTATTTACCTGGGATAATCATCGAGTCCGGAACTCAAACTCTTAGGGTTCAATTGAATGCCATCGTCTTCTCTCCCGCGCCACCGGTACGAGGTCGGGTCTTCCCCGCGTTGGGATGTTTGGAACCATTGGAACCACGCCTGCAAGGTAGACAAACAAACATACAATGGTGGTAATTCAGGACGCACTATTACTAATTCTAATTCTTAGTAGCGCTGTCACTTTCTTAAATTTGACATAAGAACAGGATAGCAAACAAACACGTGACTTTGACATTCTTAATTTGACGTACGGCGCTTTAAATAAGGAATGACCATAGAGCGTGCTCACTAATTTTAATTAATTTAAGCAGTCTTATGTCAGATAAGAAATGTCAAACTCACGTATTTGTTTGCTATCCTGTTCTTATGTCAAAGTTAAGAAAGTGACAGCGCTACTAAGAATTAGAATTAGTAACTGGACGGCGTGAATTGAGGCCAATATCAAGCTTGCGAGCTGGATAAGCATTGGCGAGTCAAACCTGTAGACTAGTAAACATCCTGTCAAGCGTGTTCCTATGAGTCATGTCGGGCTGGAACAAATGTGGCCAGATTTTGACTAGTTTGGCGAGCTAGATCATGAACATTGGCGGGTCTAACCTGTAGTTTAGATGAGCATTGGTGAGTCTAACCTGTAGTCTAGATGAGCATTGGCGAGTTTAACCTGTAGTCTAGATGAACATTGGCGAGTCTAACCTGTAGTCTAGATGAATATTGGCGATTCTAACCTGTAGTCTAGATGAACATTGGCGAGTTTAACCTGTAGTCTAGCTAACATCCTTTCAAGCGTGTTTCTGTGAGGCATGTCGGGCCAGATTTTGACAAGCTTGGCGAGTTGGATCATGAGCATTGGCAAGTCTACCTGTAGTCTAGTAAACATCCTGTCGAGCGTGTTCCTGTGCGGCATGTCAGGTTGGAACAGATGTGGCCAGATCTTGACAAGCTTGGCGAGTTGGATCATGAGCATTGGCGGGTTGGCGGCCGCGTTGCTCTGCACCACGAACTCTTTCGGCACGCGCGCTAGGGCCTCCACGCCTGGGTAATAGAATAGAGAAATGTGAGGGACTTTAATATCGTGAGCATAGCGAGCGCAAAGTTTCACATACTGATGTATACAGGGTGTTAATTTAATTGCGTGCCATAGCTTAAGGGGTGTTAAGACGGAAGGTTACACAGCTAGTTACCCAAGATCTGTTCGCGTGGTATCCAGCCCTCGACGTTGGTGAGGTCGAGCCAGTGCGCGGCGATGTCCACCTGTATGTCCGGAGACCAGCGCCCCACCACCAGCCCGTGGAAACCCTCGTCCCACAGGAACCCGCGCGGGAAGAACGACCTACACAAAACATATACCGGGTGTAAGGGACAGCGTCCCGCAAACTTATAGGGGTTGCTCAGACAACGATACTGAACAACTACCACAAGGATTTTTTTTCAGGAAATGAAAATAAAAATTGCCATACCACCTCGATCAGACAATTTGTATGGAAAAGCAATTTTTTTTTTTTTCATTTCCTGAAAAAAATACCTGGTGATAGTTGTTCAGTATCGTTGACTGAGCAACCCCTATCAGTTTGCGGGACGCTGTCCCTTACACCCGGTATACGTTAATACCATAATTCACGTTATTTATTAATCAAGGTACACTATTCTTAATCGGCTTGAGCGCAGCGAGCATTTGACTTCAAGTTTAAGTTGGCGATAAAAGAATACTAAATATATCGCGAGCACAGCGAGCGCGAAATTTCACCTCATTGTTAAAGGTACTCTAAGTGTCGTATTTATAAAGCGATCTCAAGATTGAAAGCAATATTAAGTATGGAATTGACAGGTCGTTTTGTACTGCAATGACATTTCTGATATTAACTCAAACTTGTTGTCACTCTTGAGAGCTAATTGGCTACTTTCCAACTAGTCAAATCAGCAACTTTTTATGAAATGTCAAAAACGCTTTTTTGTATGAAAATAGTAAATTATGACGTCACATTTTAGTAAATATTGACTAATCAAATCAATAACTTATATACTTTTAATTCGATTGTTAAAATCGAAATGTGCATTTTTTCTTAAATGATGAATGAAATCCACAATATTTTTAGCCATCAGTTTTAAGTATAAACGTTTTGAATTTTTTAAGCTACCCAGTCAAGTACTCAATTATAAATACGGGCTTAAATTACATATATCGCGAGCAGAACGAGCACGATATTTCACGTAAAGTCAGTTTCTTAAATGCGACATAACTCACCGGCTAGGCACAGCAGTATATAGCGGCGCCTTCCAGTAAGGCACTGGCTCTCTAGTGTAGGGGGATTGAACCCGCCCCGTGCCGTAGAAGTACCCAATCCCGCCCACTAAGTTAGACATGGCTGCGCGTGCTACGTGTATATCCGCTTCTGAGTAGCTGGAGTGAAAAAAAAAAAATATACAGGGTGTTAAAAAAAATTGCTGACCATATTTTAGGGTGTGATTCTACACATGAAACTAAACAACATTTCCCAAGGAACATAGGTCGAAATATGAAAAAAAATAAAAAATTGGCCCTCCCATACAAATGGTGTCAGCAACTCGAGATTGTGTTGCTCGGGTCTATTTGTATAGGAGGGCAATTTTTTTTTCATATTTCGACCTACGTTCTTTAGGAAAAGTTGTTCATTTTCATGGGTAGAATCACACCCTAAAATATGGTCAGCAATTTTTTGAACACCCTGTATACGTTATTGTTTCCTGTATTGTTTCCATGTTGGACTGAAGTGAGAGAAAAACATAGAATGTGCCAGCTGCATCTCCTCCCGGGCATGCTGTAAAAACCAGCTAAGGGATTCGAAGTTTTCAGTATTGTAATTTAGGCGATGGGCTGACAACCTGTCACTATAGCAATATACAGATCTATCTGGAATAACCCTCAAAACTTGTCAGATGTAGCGGAACGATCAATGTTTAGGTCGTTTACGCTCTGCCTACCCCATTAGGGATGTAAGCGTGATTATATGTATATGTATGTATGTATACGTTATGCGTCAAGTTGAATCATTATTTAATCAAAATTTTATGAAACGAATGCGACATTTTACGAAAATTGAAGAATTTTTTCAAAAGTTTCCGGATCTAACCGGAACATTACATGCTATTGTTTCTTGTAAGTAATTTTTATAAAGGCTTGATTATTTCTTACCCTTTACTCGCCAACTTGAATTTCCCTTCGAATTCTTCATCGAAACTTCTCTCCTTTTCTTCCAATACTCTTGTATAATATTCTCCCTTCAATGGCGGAGTTGGGAGGTCTTTCACCACATACACAATGTCTAGTATAAGTGGAGTTTCTACTAATAGTTGGATTGGTACGAAGTTCACGTTTTTGTCCTGGGAAAAAGGGAATGAATATATTTAAAAAAATGTACTTACAATACAAATATGAATGATTCTTCTAGAATAGGAGCAATAGAGAAACATAGAATGTCCCAGTTTCTTCTCTTCTCTCTCCATACTGAAGAAAATCGAAGACAAAGTATGTATCTAGAGGCAGACGAGGATTGAACTGTATTTGACAGTATCCAATTCATATGGGTCATTGGGTCATAGGTCATTAGGAATGACCCAATGTCATATGTGTCATTGGGCCTAATGATCCGTATGACCCATATGATTCAGTGACTTTTATGATCCAATGGTCCATATTACCCAGTGACCCGTACAACCGATATGACCCAATGAACTGTATGACCATTAAACGTAACATGACGAAAGCGGCTTATTGTGGTACCTTTAATGCCCTGTCTACCCCGTAAGGATACCTTATCATCGATCTCGTCATCGGGCGCTAGAACAGGCAGGCGGCCGTATGTAGGATGATTCTCTGCCTTCAGCAGCGAGAAGAACTTCTCCTTGAGTTGATGCAGACCTGGCGCGTACGCTTCTGAGTAAGATTTGTGGAGGATTTTACCTAAAAGAATGAGAGTTATAAAATTATATTAGAAGACCGTGAGTGGCTTACATGCTGGACTTGGAGCTGTAGAAAAACATAGAATATTCCAGCTCCATCTGTTCCTGAGTATGGCTGCCTCTGGGTTTCCTTGAATTTGTCCCAGTTTCTAAGGAGTCCAGGGAAATGAAATTCTTAAGACAGTTACGTAATATACCTATGTATATCTATTTTTGTAAAACTTCAAGCTCGCTTCGCTCGCGTAATGAATTAATTTGAATTTCGTGAAATGTTGCATAACTCATGTTACATATTGATTAAAATTTCCTGAAATTTCGCGCTCACTTCGCTTGGCTAAGCGACACGACAGTCATCACATGAGATAAAACATCTATCCATACCTTCATGCGGTATAAAGTAAAATGTGTAAAAATTATCGCGAGTACTTCATAAATTATATAATTACCTTCATGCGGTATCAAGTTGAGTTTAAAGTTGCGCAGTTCAGGCGTGTACCCCATGAGCGCTCCATTCTCGAGCCACATGCGTGATTGAGGGCCTGCTGGGCCCAGAGACTCATCTAGTGCTCCGTACCATACCAACATTAGCGGCTTGGTAGGGTCCTGAAAAGGCATGGGGAAAAAACTGTGAAAAGCAGCTTTTTAATAATTTCAAAGTAACCACATGTAATTTCATGAATTTTTTATTATTTCTAAACCTGTAACTATTAGGACTTTTCATAAGGAAGTGTGAGAACCGAAAAAAATTGTATGAAAAACCTTATTTTTATATTATTTGTACATACATACATACATAAAATCACGCCTCTATCCCTAATGGGGTAGGCAGAGCGAAAACGACCTAAATAAGGCCGTTCCACCACGTCTGACAAGTTTTGAGGGTTATTACAGATGATTATGTAGTGTATTGCTATAGTGACGGGTTGTCAGCCCATCGCCTAAATTGCAATACCTGAAACCCTCGTATCCCTTAGCTGGTTTTTACAGCATGCCCGGGAGGAGATGCAGCTGGCACATTCTATGTTTTTCTATCGCTCCCAGTCCAGCATGGAAGTATATTATTTGTTGTTAAAGAAAATAAATATAATAGTGATACAAAATCTGTATACACAAACCGTTGAAGTTATATTAAGTCTGACGGTCCAATGTCCTCCGTGCTCCCCTCCCGGGGTCTTAACAAAAGATGTGGTTAGCACATGCGGGGGGTCAACAATAACTTGTTCACCGAATGATTCACCATCATGTCTGATCCACCCGTATGAGGGTAGGTTGTCATTTTGATCACACCAATGTCTGAAATAAAAACAATTTAAACAATAAAGACAATTTTGACAACACTCACAATTTTTCTATGGAGTAACTCATAAAACTGAACAACTTTTCTTACTAGCTTTAATTCAAAATAAAAATTAGGATATTTCCATACAAAATGCCTTGATCAACAGACATCAATCAGGTCAAAAACATACTAATAAAAGTTTATTTGTTTCATGAGTAGAACACATTCTTGAAAAATTTGAGCAACAACAAATTATGTCTTTTACCTGACCCCTTTGTTGGCAGTGATGTCATACCACATCAGTCCGAACACCGGTGACCTGGGTTCCCGGCTCTTCATGCCAACATACATATTTGACCGATAAGAACCCCAGTACCTTTCTGGAACTGCTAGACCGGTCTCTTGAACCACCTGCAGTGAATTAAACGGTATTGATATTACTGTAACGGGCTTTATGATTTGATGATAGCAAGGCATGAGAGTGAATAACAGTAGTAAAAAATTGGTTTTATTGTAATTTTTATACATTATTAAATTGTAAGAAAACTTCTATGTTACAGTAAATATAACCAATTATTATGTAATTAATGCACAGTAGAACTCAAATAATTCGTGAAAACGTGTTGTCTTAAAAGCCGGCTGTACAAACAATACAAATATTATAGGTAGGTACTGATAATCAAGTTATGAAATGTTTAAAGTTTGTTTATAGAAAATTAACATTGCAGCACTAGTTATTAATATATCTATATCTGACTAGTTATTTAGCTAGTTAAAAGGCTCGTACATCCGTTCTAAAAAGTAAATAGCGAAACTGATAGAAAAGTAATGAAGATATACCGAGAAAAAGCATACCTTTTCATTATCAAACGGAGTGTTTACTCTCGTTTCTAGGTATCCTAATGTGCCTACATAGACAGCTATACACAGGCAGATGCATCCTACAATAGTTTTCCAACCAGAAAAGAATTTATAAGTCCGTTTTCCTATGGAAGTATCATCACTCCCAGAACTGCTTGAGGTCTCATTGTTTATTGTATCGTGTCTGAATTGGAGCTGGCCAGGTTTCCTGTTCCGGACCATTTTAGTGGAGAAACGACATTAATCTCGCTTTCAAAGTGGTTATTTGATACGTTTTGCTTCTTGTTTCTGAATAAAAACGCCGAAATTTGCAACGCGATGCTCACTCAACTTCGCCCAACAAACGTCAATCAATACGTCAAAATACGTGTGCCAATCAGACAGTTGCGTTTTCGTTCGGAAATTTATGCTAGAGATGCATGTCTTTATTTTCATTGCTATTTTTTTACCGGTTTTTGGAGTCGATCGATTATATGAGAAAATCGTGAAAATTTACGTCCTATCGTTCCCACAGAGTTTATTTGTCTCTTTTTCACTTACCGAAATACGTACATAGAAAGAGAGAACAAGATACCCTACAAAAGTATTTTTCTTAAATGGCAACATTCTTGAAATGGGCGTGCCAGTGGAACTAATAACATAAAATTGAACCTTAGTGCACTGTAATAAAGCCTAATATTTAATGTGATATATAACATACCGATTTGTCACTTACTGACAGAAATTAAAAAAAAAAAAGCAAAGCAACTTGCAGTTCCCAATTTCTCAGATTTCTAAGTTAAATTCAGTTAAAACTGTGGTAAACTGGCATAATGGATGACCAAGGAAGGAAAGTTATCGTCTGCGACAACGGAACAGGCGTATGTGCTTCAAAATTTACGTTATAACATCGTACTAGATAAGCGCTTGAGTCACCTTATTTCCTATGTATTATTTCGTATTTTCAGTTCGTAAAGTGCGGATATGCCGGCAGTAACTTCCCTGCATTCATTTTCCCCTCCATGGTGGGTCGGCCGATCATCAAAGCCGAAAATAAGATAGGCGATATTGATGTAAAGGTAAATTTCAAATAAGTATCAGTTTTACCTCCTGCTAAGAGAATTCATTGCTGTATATGTATGTAAAAGGGATAACAATTATACAAATAAACTGAAATGGATGATTCATATTTGATGCAACAATTATATATGTATAATCGATTTTATTCTCATAATTCACAGTGTTTACATTCCAATGCAATTGTCTGTTCTCTATTGTAATGTGAACTTACTGTGTTTTAATAATATCTACTGATCTCTACTTTGTTATAAGCATAAAGTTGGTCATAGTTATAGTCAATGGCAGAGTATTGCCTTCTTACGGGCTTCTTTTTTTAAACAGTAAAACCAAACATAACCTAACTCTGTACCTATACACATAATAAAATGTAACTTGTCAATGTTTCTAATTAAGTTTAGTTTGAAAATATTAATCAAGTACAAAATTAGAAAGCAAAATTTTAGACAATTTTCACACAAAATCGTATTTTTGGTCTTGTTTTGTTTATTCATGCTTAATATTTTCAAACCTAATTAGAAACATAGATCTGTTGCATTTGATTATGTGTACAGAGTTACGTTAAGTTTAGTTTTACCGTTTAAGAATAAAAGCTAAACTACACTTGTATGTGATTTCGACACTCCGTGAGTTTCCTCATCTAAAATTCACACTTATTGTTCATGAAAATACACACATATTTATTATATTCTGTACATTTTACAGGATCTTTGTATTGGAGTAAGTTTATGTAAAGTTTAAGCATGAGATTTCTGAAATGAGATGTCTAACAATGTAAATTGTGTCTTGTTTTGATAGGTCACACTAAATGCATGATATATTATTCAAAAGTTTATGATAAAAAATGTTAGAAAACTGTAAAAAGCATTATTTAATTTCATCAGATTTTGAATGATTTTTGAATAAATTTTTCTTTTTGTGTCAGTTAATAATAAAAAAGGAAGTAGGCTTTTTTTCTAGGTATAATTTATTTAATATTTTAGGTATTTTATGACATTTTTGTTACAATAACTAAGGTGATTCTATGATTCCGTTTTTCGCAAAACGTAAAATATTCACTTTTATGTTTATATTTTAGACACAATAAATTTATTTCTTGGGAGGGCGCTGGGGAGCTCATCGAACCCCCTTAAACCTAATTTCATTAGGATGACTTTAAGATTTTATTATTTACTAACAGTAAAATAAGATCAGTCATAGAAATGGGCAACATACAGGACTTTCTACAAAAATCTTTCTTTATTTTTCTATCTATATTCTAACAAAACCACATTTCTGATTGACAATAATATTTGAAAAACATAAAAAATACATACATATGACAAGTTTTGAGGTTATTTCAGATACCACATGTATATTTCTGTAGTGACAGGTTGTCAGCCCATTGCCTAAATTGCAATACACTAAAGAAACCTTCGAATCCCTTAGCTGGTTTTTACAGCATGCCCGGGAGGAGATGCAGCTGGCACATTCTATGTTTTTCTATCACTCCCAGTCTAGCATGGAGGATAACATAATAAAAAATATATAACAATATTTAAATTTCACGCTGTCCAGATGTTTCACCCTGATATTGTTCAGGTAATCTCACAATACATCGGCCGATCTAGCTCATTTCAAGCTGATTTCGATTTTGCTTGCCTTCTTGCAAAAGAGTAGCACCATCTTAAACATTTCACACTAATATAAGTTTTGAGACTTTCGTGATTGTTCATCACAATTAGATTTTTATTTTGAACGGGATTATTATAACCCGCGCACATAAAGAAACGATCTATAAATAGCGGCCGCTCGCATGCGTTTTCGCTCACTCTCTATTAGGTAGAGCGAGAACGCATGCGAGGCGGACCAATCACGAAGCGAGCGGACGCCATTTTCGGATCGTTTCTTTATCTGCACCAATCTGCACGGCTTATACCACGATTTTATTTATACCAGTCTGTTTGTGCCCATGGGCCATGGGGCATAAAACTGCTCTGAAAGATCGAGGTAACAATAAATTATATTTGTGGTAATAATCCCGTTCAAAATATTAATCTAATTGTAAATCACACTAAATTACCTTATAGTCAGTTTATTTTACACAATAACATTAAATGCATTTGAGGAATTAGGTTACATATTTATGTTATTATGTATGTGCCTATGCAATTCTTCATATACAGGGTGTTAATTTAATTGCGTTCCATAGCTTAGGGAGTGTTTCAGTAACGTAAGAGGAGGCCATGAAAAATATTTAAAAAATCCAACTCAATACATAAAAAAGTTAATAGTCAGTATTTATTATGATTCCAAAGCTGCATCTAGCTCTCCGGCTATAACCGAGCCCGCGCGAGTCTCTCTCATTGGTCGATAGCGACTCGCGCCGCGCCCGGCGCGCGTGATTGATTATAGCCGGACGGCCAGCCGCAACTCTGGGAATCATTATGAATACCTACCGATTATTACTATTTAAATTTTTTGATTTGGTTTTTTTTTATATTTTTTATGGACTCCTTTTACGTTACTGAAACACCCCCTAAGCTATGGCACGCAATTTAATTAACACCCTGTATAATGGTAATGTAGTGTTATAGGCATATGGTAGTCATATCATGAAGTAGGTAGCTTTAGCTATTATCATTAGATAAAAAACTGTATGACGTGTAATGAGTATGTTTTCATAGAATTAGCAGTCTACAGTAGTAGGGAAGGCGCATAGCATTTACCACAATTGAATAAAAATTTAGATCAATGTGACAAAGCTAAATTATGGATTTAGGTGGGTATTGCTATCAATTAGTGGAGAACATGACCTAACTAAATCTTAACCAAAATTCTTGCCGTCCCTTTCTGTTCTCTCAAGATAGATAATGACATACATACATACATATAATCACGCCTATATCCCTAATGGGGTAGGCAGAGCGTAAACGACCTACACAAAGGTCGTTCCGCCACGTCTGACAAATTTTGAGGGTTGTTCCAGATGGATCTGTATATTGCTATAGTGACAGGTTGTTAGCCCATCGCGCATCGCCTAAATTACAATACTGCAACCCTCATATCCCTTAGCTGATTTTTACAGCATGCCCGGGAGGAGATGCAGCTGGCATATTCTATGTTTTTTATCGCTCCCAGTCCAGCATGGAAGAATATATAATAGAATAGATAATGACAGGTGACCGTTTTAGTCAAGATTTTGTGATTTTGTGCGCTTACGAAACGATACCACAATAAAAGCTGTAAATAAATTGCTTTTATATTCGTTTTCTGTATGTGCTGTTTTTCAGATTTCACTAAGTCGTTTTTCGTATTATTTTTCTGAGTGCAGTTTATGCCTACTAATACATCACCAAATACATCAAATCACCAGATGATCCAAATCGAAATACGAAAGTATATAATTAAATTCGAATTAGCTTATTAATGTTAGAGAAAGAAATGGAAGTTAAGACGGCAAATTTTTCAAAGACTTACTTACTCTGGGGAAAGCATTTTGACTAGAACCAACAAGCTAACAAAAATGGCCCTTCATGAATCAAATTCTAGACTAAATTGATTCCGAAAAACTAGAAGTACTAACTCATCATCATATCCCTTTAAAGTAAGAGTGAACACATCCTTAAAGTGAAAGTGATCTTCTAGGAGAGCTCGATTAAAGTCAAGAGCAAGTAAATTGAAAATAGTATTTCGGTCTGGATCATTTCGCACGTTTTTATTTGTCGCGATCGTGATTATGAACAAACGCTGTGATGATTTCAGGACCTAATGGTTGGAGATGAAGCGTCCCAGCTCAGGTCTATGCTGGAAGTCAGCTACCCCATGGAGAATGGGGTGAGTAACAGATCCAGTTCCAGTCCATTTTAGGCTAACAATACTTAGGTAACTTCGTACGTGTGTGAATTTCTATAAAAGTTCTACAAAATTGATTAAGATAATCAAATCCTTATGACTGTAAATTACATAATAATATTATGTACAGTTTTTTAAACAAAGGATGAAAGAGGAAAATACATATGCTCATAATCAAGTAGCTAATTCAATCGTAGCGTACCTAAACATATACAACGTGTAACAGAAAGGGTATATGCATCGATAAATGTGTGAATCTGCCCATGAAACTGAACAACTTTCCCTAAGGAACATAGGTCGAAATACGGTCGAAATATGTTTCTTAGGGAAAGTTGTTCAGTTTCATGGGTAGATTCACCCATTTCTCGATGCATATATACCCTTTCTGTTACACGTTGTATATTATTGGATTGGCTCATTCAAGGACAGTATTCATATATTTTATTCTTTTGTCCTGTTTCCTATGTCCCCTAGGTGGTCCGCAACTGGGAGGACATGTGTCACGTGTGGGACTATACATTCGGCCCCAGCAAGATGAACATCGACCCTCATGAAACCAAGATATTGCTCACTGAACCACCTATGAACCCCACCAAGAATAGGGAGAAAATGATTGAGGTAAGGTTAAGTTTTTAAGGCCTAATAGCATAACTAAAGTCTTATGGAAAAACACAAATGAATCAATACGTTACGTGAGCGAGCGCGACAAAATAACAAAATAAAGACAAAACAATACGTTACGCG
This sequence comes from Scrobipalpa atriplicella, assembly GCA_029255725.1. Lineage (NCBI taxonomy): Eukaryota > Metazoa > Arthropoda > Insecta > Lepidoptera > Gelechiidae > Scrobipalpa > Scrobipalpa atriplicella. Next base: position 25,326 of record JARACY010003238.1, read on the forward strand.
ATTGAAACGAGCTCAGCCTACCACAAAAGTTAAATTGTTAAATCAATACGTTAAGCGAGCGAAATATGAATGAACCAGTAGGTATGTTATGCGAGCGAAGCAAGCACGTCATTTCACGAAGGTTGTATCAAATCGTTATGCGGGCGAAGCAAGCAAAATTACTCAGCCGCTGAATCGATTTGTATGCCCAACTTGTTTTTCATATTTCGACCTATGTTCCTTAGGAAAAGTTGTTCAGTTTCATGGGTAGGATAACATATACCTGATGGTTGGTCAGTAATTTTGCCTGTATATTTAACTTGTTTCAGGTGATGTTCGAGAAATACGGTTTCGACAGCGCGTACATCGCGATCCAAGCCGTGCTCACTTTGTACGCGCAGGGACTTATATCGGGCGTCGTGGTAGACTCAGGTGAGTGTGTAGCGAATAATCGCGTATACAGGGTGTTTGGTGCGTCGTTTGCCAAATTGAAAGGGACGATTAAAGGAGTCTTTTGCTACCTCTTCACGTCTTAAAAAAAATTTTAGCTCGAAAAAAAAATTTGCTTTTTCCATAAAAAGATGCTTTCCGCGATTTTCAGTTTTGTATGGACAAGGCAATTTTTTTTTCGAGCTAAAATTTTTTTAAAGACGTGAAGAGGTAGCAAAAGACCCCTTTAATCGTCCCTTACAATTTGGCAAACGATGCAGTGATGGAACGATCTATGTTTAGGTCGTTTTTGCTCTGCCTACCTAATTAGGGATAAAGGCGTGATTTTATGTATGTAAATATTAAATTAACGTGAATTCACGATAATTAGAATTTTGATAGTGCATAGTTTGTGCATATTTCGCCCCTGTTTAGTGCATATTTTGGCATTTTGGTAGTGCATATAATCCGATGTCTACGCATAAAAAAAACAGAAGGAATACAAGGGTATTTAGTATTATTCTATTTGACTACTAGTCAAATCAGCAACTTTTTATGAAATGCCAAAAACGCTTTTTTGTATGAAAATACTGGCTTGTGACGTCACTGGCTTGTAAATATTGACTACTCAAATCAATAACTTCTATATTTTTAACTCGATTATTAAATCTTAATGTGCATTTTTTTTTCAAATGATGAATGAGATCCACAGTTATTTTATTTTAGCCATCAGTTTTAAGTATAAACGTTTTATTATTTAGAGAGCCCGGATGGTGTAGTGGATAGGGCCGCGGCCTTCTATGCAGGAGGTCGTGGTTCGAATCCCACCACGTACCAATGTGTTTTTCGGTTTTCGAATTTCATATGTACGTTTATTCGGCGCTTTTACGGTGAAGGAAAACATCGTGAGGAAACCTGCACACACCTACGAAGAAATTCAAAGGTTGTGTGTAACCTAATCTAGGATTGGGTCTGGTTTCCCTTCTGGGTTGCGGAGGTCAGATGGCAGTCGCTCTGTGTAAAAACCAGTACCCTCGTTCAATCACCTAGATTAGGTAGCTGACCCCGAGAGATACGGGAAAAAGGCTAGGAAGATGATGATGAGTTTTAAGTATAAACGTTTTGAATTTTTTTAGCCACCCAGTCAACATACCACGGAAGACCAGCGTTGTAGTGCTTAGTGCTACAGCATGTGCTGAGTGACTACCTTTTTTAGTGTTATTTAATAAGTTAAGAATGTAAATTTTACCTATTATGTATCTTTGCACTAAAATAAATGATTACTTTACTTTACTTTTAACATGTCTATTATGTCTCGCAGGTGACGGAGTAACGCACATATGTCCTGTATATGAAGAGTTCGCTCTCCCACATCTGACTAGAAGACTGGATATTGCCGGCAGGGATATTACTAGATACCTTATCAAGGTAAATTGTTATAGTTGCCGGCAAACATCTTGAGCAAAAAAAAAGAGAATTATTTATTTATACAACGTGTAACATAAAGGGTATATGCATTGTGAAATGTGTGAATCTACCCATGAAACTGAAAAACTTTCCCTAAGGAACATAGGTCGAAAAACGAAAATAAAATTTTGACTTCCCATAGTAAATGCGCTATCAGCTGATTCATTTTGTATGGAAGGTCATTTTTTTTTCGTATTCCGACCTATGTTTCTTAGGGAAAGTTGTTCAGTTTCATGGGTAGATTCACACCTTTCTCGATGCATATACCCTTTCTGTTACACGTTGTATAATGTATTATATAGTAACGGTATTTTTCTCCCAATTACTCCCACGCTATTACTCCAGTGTTAATTTTTTATCTCTTTCTAAATTCACAGTTGAAAAAGTTACTTTGTTAAATTATTTTGTACGAAGCTATTACCGCCAGTCCACCTGTGACCATGGTACGTGCAACTGTTCCGAAATATCGAGAGAAAATCAATAAAATCATTATATTTCGTTCACAGCTGCTCCTACTCCGAGGCTACGCATTCAATCATTCCGCGGACTTTGAGACGGTCCGAATGATGAAGGAAAAACTGTGCTACATTGGTTACAACATAGAACAAGAACAGAGGCTGGCCTTGGAAACTACTGTGCTGGTCGAGCCCTATGTGGTAAGTAATTATTTACGTAAAAAAAAAAACGCATAATGTCAAGAACGCATAATGTCAAAAACGCGAAATGTCAAAAACGCATAATGTCAAAATCATGGAATGTTAAAGATAGCGGTGGTCTAAAAAGAACAAAGGATTATGATGAAAACTGTGAAAAGAAATCACAGTTAATTCAAACTACAGAATGTCCAAATAGTGGCACTATTGACAGTCCGTATGATGAAAGAAAACCTGTGGTACATTGGATACATACAACATAGTACAAGAACAGAGATTGGAAACTTTGGAAACTACTGTGCTGATCGAGCCTTACCTGGTAAGTAGCGAAATGTCAAAAACGCATAATGTCAAATCACAGAACGGGAAAGTTGCGTATGGTCTAAAAAGAACAAAGGTTTATGATGAAAACAGTGAAAGGATCAAATCAGATTCAAACTCCAATAATTGCTTCCACTACTCGACAACAGATGTCGCTGTTTAGTTTCTAAAACGCGGTAACGTTGTGTTAATGAGCAACTTACTAGTGGATCTTTTAAAACGTTTTGAATTGTTGTTGTTTCTAGTATAGTATGAATTACTATACAATTTTTAATAACGTGATTATTAACATAATAACACGTTTATAACAAATAAAATAAAAGAAATGAGTTTTTAAATAAATCGCTAATATACAAAAGATTTTAAAATCTTTATTTACAGTCCTTCCCAGTCTCAATAAATAAATACATACCAACATTCACAAAATCACGCCATTATATCTAATGGGGTAGGCAGAGCGAAAACGACCCACATCTGACAAGTTTTGAGGGATTTTACAGATGATTATGTTATGTATAAGTATTGCTCGTATTGCTATAGTGACAGGTTGTCATATCAGCCCATCGCCTTAATTGCAATACACTGAAACCCTCGAGTCCCTGCACACAGGTCTGATTATGTTTGTATTTTGTTTCAGTTACCAGACGGGCGAGTGATCAAAGTTGGCGGCGAGCGGTTCGAAGCACCAGAAGCACTATTCCAACCACATCTCATTAATGTTGAAGGACAAGGTCTGGCTGAGCTAGTGTTCAACACAATACAGGTAAAAAAATGCCATACTCGTATGTACGATTCATATAGAATCCGCTATGTCGCGTACGATCGCAAGAAAATAAATGATCAATTTTAGATCTTATTACCGGAATGCTCAGTTTAGTCGGTTCATTAAGTTTTCCTTCAACGTCCATTTCCCTAAATTTAATTTTCCCAGAATGTTCCTTTCCCTTATTGCCTTTTCCCCGAACAGATTTGGTGGCAGACAGTCGGCGGTCGATCATGAGCCGTATTTGTGAATCACTCTTATCAAAATTCGCATACGAAAGAGCAATATTCGAGTGCCAAATTTTATGAAAATCGTGTGCGAGTGTCACTCTTTCGTATGCGAATTTTGATTCGAGTGCTTCAAACATACGTCCATGTTGCGGAGTCCCATCCGGAGATACTAAATACTTTTTATTGTATGTTTCTTAGCTAGCGGGAGAAGACTTTAATTTAGCATTTGATTTTATGTATATTTCATTTAATTTCGGTGCTTTCGACCACTCAGTCGATATAGCGTCAGCGAGGTATGCCGATAATCTGGCTTTAATTTTTAATAACTAATATCCTTTTTTCCTTCTAGGCGGCCGACATAGACATGCGCAACGAGCTGTATAAGCACATCGTCCTGTCTGGGGGCTCCACCATGTACCCGGGGCTCCCCTCCCGGCTCGAGCGCGAAATTAAACAGTTGTATCTGGAGAGGGTGCTCCGGAACGATTGTGACAAGCTGGCTGTAAGTTTTACCAGTTTTTTTTATTGATGTTTGATTGATTGATGATTTATTGATTGATGATTGATTGTGTTGTGATTGATGATTGATTTATGATTGATTGATGAATGTTTTTTAATTGATGGACGAGTGATTAATGATTGATTGATTATGCATTGATTGATGTTTGATCATTCTAAATTTCTTTAGATCGTTCAATTTATAACAAATTTCCTGTCCGTGGTCGAATATTTGATTTGTTATTTCTTATATTCTAACTAAACATCGTATCACCTCCTAGAAATTCAAGATCCGTATCGAGGACCCTCCCCGACGCAAGGACATGGTGTTCATCGGCGGCGCTGTGCTGGCTGAGGTCTGCAAGAACAGGGACAACTTCTGGCTGTCCAAGCAGGAGTACCAGGAACAGGTAACTAGCGGCATCTAGTATCAAGAAGGTGTACTAGCTACAAACGACTAGCGCCACCTTGTAGGGAGAAGTACTCGGTTCTCGTAGGCAGTAAGAAGTATTAGGTGAAGGTGACTAGCGACATCTAGTGGGCAGAACATGTACTAGCTAGCTACAGACGACTAACGCCACCTATTGTGCAGTAGACGTACTAGATTAGTAAATGATACAAGGACATGGTGTTTATCGGCGGCGCGGTGCTGGCTGAGGTCTGCAAGAATAGAGTTAACTTCTGGCTGTCCAAGCAGGAGTACCAGGAACAGGTAAACTAGCAAACTTTAAAGGTTCATAAACTAACGCCATCTCGTAGCCAGTAGATATATTAGAAAGAGCGCCGTCACTAGCGCCACCTAGTAGGCAGTAGTACTAACTACCCGAATTTAATCTCTCGGTAAAGAAACGTCACATTATGTATGATATCCCCTCCCCTCACTTCCCTCACTTAATTCCGTCCCTCACTTCCCTGTGACGAGAGACAGTCCCTTTCATCTATTCCCTTAGGTCTCTAACTTCCGTCCCGCTCATCCCTCTCACTTTTTGTCCCTATCGTCCCTTTCTTCCCTCTCGTCCCTCCTTTACCCTCCACCCCTTCCCTCATAATTATAATTTACCATATTATTTATGTAATATTTTGCTTTCAGGGCATTTCCTGCCTGAGGAAGCTTGGACCCCGGGCCAGTTAATGACAATAATAAAATAACATAATACTAAATTATATTACTTAATAAAACAAGATAAAGTAATTGTAAAAAATGTATTATTCCAATATTTTAAATTGTAATTCCATATTAAAGAAATTTTTTAGCTCTAGTAAGCTTTACTTCGATTTGATCCGTCTTGTCCTGATTTTTATACTTCATTCATTTTTATTATCAAATTTAATTAAAAATACTTTGACTTAAATATTTTAAATAGAAATTCCCACCAAATTGTCTCTCTACCTCTCCTAATTTCAAAATAACATTACGGGGCCGGTAATATGTCACATTTACCCTTGGAAAAGAATGTTGTTTTCGTTTGCCATTCCGACAGGGATAACGCTATACAAATCCGAACTTAGTCGACGTGCAATATTAACGGCACCTTATTGTATAGAATTTAAAAACCAGTTATACAATGTGTAACATAAAGGGTATATGCATCGTGAAATGTGTGAATCTACCCATGAAACTGAACAACTTTCCCTAAGGAACTTAGGTCGAAAAATGAAAAATAAATTTTGACCTTCCATACAAAATGCATCAGCTGATAGCGCATTTACTATGGGAATTCAATTTTTTTTCATATTTCGACTTATGTTCCTTAGGGAAAGTTGTTCAGTTTCATGGGTAGATTCACACATTTCACGATGCATATACCCTTTATGTTACAAAGACGGTGTAATAATAATTCCGAACAAGCATTATGTAAGACTAATTATTTTGCATTTCTTTGTAGGTAATAATTAAATTTATATTTCTAAAATCGTAATTTTATTTTCGTTTATGATAATTGAAATTAGGCAAACATGTTTTTACTATATTAGCTCAATAAAAAAATATACTTAAATGCATTTTTCTTTTATTAATTTTTACAATTCCTTTTGCTTATCAGACATTATTCGGCTTGCATTGTCCTAACTAACCTCGAAACAATGACCTATTATAGTATAGAAATGAAAGGCATTTTTTTTCGGATAAAGTCATTATTTATTAATCTATTAGTCTATAATTTATTAACTTTACTTTGAATTCAATGTTATTTACCTGCTAGTGGACAAATCTTTGCATGCTTTACGTTAAAATCTGTATTATTTTTCGTCTTTATATTTTTCTGTTTATTACCAAGCTTAATTTGATATTTTTTATTAGATGTATCCGGATCTTTAGCTGAATTATCTGAACCTCCATTTGATTTTTGAGATTTGTTTGGATCTCCATTTGATTTTTCTGGTTCTTCTGATTCATCGGAATCTCCATTCGTTTCATTTAGTTTTTCTAATTTATCTGAATTTTTAATTGATTTTTCTGGATGTTTCGCTTTGCTATCCAACGAGCCCTCGTGTGGTTTTGCTAATGTATCAATTTGTTCTTTAACTGTATTATTTTGCGAAGACATCGCTATTCTTTGATCCCGATTAGGTTTATATAAATTATTATTGTTCTTATTTTCTGCCGCTATTCTTTCTTCAGAGTTCTTAAAGCAATTATTTTACATGATTAAGAAAAGCTAAGCCCGGTTGGTGTAGTGGATAGGGCCGCGGCCTTCTGTGCAGGAGGTTGTGGTTCGAATCCCACCACGTACCAATGTGTTTTTCGGTTTTCGAATTTAATATGATATACGTTTATTCGGCGCTTTTACGGTGAAGGAAAACATCGTGAGGAAACCTGCACACCTACGGAAAAATTCAAAGGTTGTGTGTAACCTAATCTAGGATTGGGTCTGGTTTCCCTTCTGGATTGCGGAGGTCAGATGGCAGTAGCTCTGTGTAAAAACCAGTACCCTCGTTCAATATTCTAAATCAGGTAGCCGACCCCGTGAAATACGGGAAAAAAGCTAGGAAGATGATGAAATGATTAAGAAAAGTAAAAAAGAGAATTATGGTAAAAATAAGAGATTTATAAAGTTTTTTAAATCTCATAAAACTAATAAAACTCACATAGTTTTTGTCGAGGGCAGACCAAAGATAATCATAACCAACGAAGCCTTCTATTTGTTTTGTTTTGTTGTGGTTGGAAATATGATTTCTCTGTAATTAAAATTAATTATAAGAATTTAAGAGCAATTTCGTAAGCTGCCAGCCTTAAAAAAATATGTAATGAATTAGTTTTAATAAGTTTTTCAGAAGAAAGAGTAAACACAATTCCTTACCTTATTTGTTGTTCGAGCATCCGTTATAAGAATTAAATATAACATTATTAATATTATTTTCATATTAAATTACTTACACGTGCATTATTTCAGATATTACGAACTTTTAGATCATTACTGCTTTAAATACTTTTTTAGTATTACATCGTTTAATGTATTTTTTTAATGATAATGTGTGAACTTAGAGGCTGGGATAATAAAAACATTATTATGGTACCTATACTGGGTGTAAGGGACAACTTCCCGCAAACTGACAGGGGTTGCTCAGTCAACGAAACTGAACAAGTTTCTCCAAAAAATTCTTTCACGAAATATAAAAAAGAAATTCGCTTTTCCATACAAATTGTCTGATCGAGGTGGTAACGTATGGGAAAGTCAAAGTAATTGTTTTTCATTTCCTGAAAGAAATCCTGGCGTAGGTTATTTAGTTTCGTTGACTGAGCAACCCCTATCAGTTTGCGGGAAGCTGTCCTTACACCCAGTATTAATCGCACATTTTTTGCACACCTTGCGCACGAGTACATTTTATTTTTGTAATTAATAAATAGCGCTATTCTTGCACTTGCATGTGTCGCAGTAAGATAGATCTATCCGTGATATAATCATATCACGGATAGATCACATTACACGACACATGATTATATCACGGATACATACATACACACATGAAATCACGCCTTTATCCCAAACGGGGTAGGCAGAGCAAAAACGACCTAAACAAAGGTCGTTCCGCCACGTCTGACAAGTTTTGAGGGTTATTCCAGATAGAACAATAGATCGAACCGATAGATCAAATAAAATCGATAGATCATAAGAAAAAATTGAATACTATTTTTTTTTTGCTGTGGAATAGATGTGCTGAGTCTAAAGTTTGAATAATACCATAATTAATAATTTAATCTTTATTGAACTTAATGATAACTAATTCAATAATAGATGTACAGGCTGTAAATAAACTGCGTTCCTTTAAACCACCATGTTCTATTGATACCAAACAATTTTCCCAAAGCACATACATTTTAGCTCGATAAAAAAATTTGCCTTTTCCATACAAACATGCTCTACTCAATTTCAATTTTGTATGGACAAGACAAAATTTAAATTTGACCTAAAATTTTTGTGCTTTGCGAAAGTCAATTGGAATGTTATTATGAACGGGATTATTACCACGATTATGTTTATTGTTACCTCGATATTTCGGAGTTGTTTCAAACTCCATGGTAATAATCCCGTTCATAATAACAATCCAATTGCAGTGAACAACCGCGAAAGTCTTAAAACTTATTTTGCGAAAGTCGTTTGTTAGAAAATGTGGTTTAAAGTAACGCAGTACATTACACGCTGTATAACATGTTGTTAATTTTTGATACCGACTCAATTACCCATACATATAATCAAATCCAATCATAGGTTCTATTATATCTTGAGTATCTTGTTGTTGTAGAATATATTGTTTTGGAGGACTGCGCGTGGATGGCCGGTACTGGCTGTGGTACTGATTGGAAAAAACCTGCGACAAATTAGGAGTTACATATACAACGTGTAACATAAAGGGTATATGCATCGTGAAATGTGTGAATCTACCCATGAAACTGAACAACTTTCCCAAAGGAACATAGGTCAAAATATGTAAAAAAAACTTGTGTTCCCATACTAAATGCGCTATCAGCTGATACATTTTGTATGGAAGGTCAAATTTTTTTTTTTCATTTTTCGACCTATGTTCCTTAGGGAAAGTTGTTCAGTTTCATGGGTAGATTCACACATTTCTCGATGCATATACCCTTTCTGATACACGTTGTATATAACTTGTGGCAAGTTTGAATCAAACTTTCTAGTTTCCCAGCAACAAGTTTGCATGTTGTTTGACGCTTCTCCGCGCGTAAGAGCGGGATCTGCTATATGCATATTATCACGCACAGGGATACAGATCCTTAATGGGAC